>JALPQI010008423.1:0-57845 GCA_025490895.1 Thaumatotibia leucotreta | reverse complement strand
AATATCGTTTTTGTATATGTATATTATCTTTGGCTTTAATGGTTACAATGCTACGTGTCGAGATAATGCCACGCCTACGCTGCGACGGTCGATTTTTACTTGGTGTAGATATACTCATGTATAACATAATAATCAGTGATCGGCACGACCCGTGTCGCACCGCGGGATTGCGAGCAGAAATCTTAATATGGACATGATTAGATTATAACATAAGTCCGTGATTTTGTTAAATACAATAAATGTATAGTATGAAATATATTTGAAAATATACGATAAAATGTTAAATCAGCTTATAAAATGTATAATTAATTATTAAATAAAATATTGAGATATTTCGAACGTTGAATATTTCAGTTTAACAGGTTGTGAAATATTTAGCAGCGGCTCGTAATTTTGCACTCATTCAAAATACGTAAGTACCTATGTATTAAAACGGTGTAACCATTTCAAGTGAAACTAAACCCTTCGACCGACTACCTGGCTTATCGAAGGTCATTTGCGAATCTTCTATTGTTTGTTTAAACTGGTGCGGTGCAACAAAGACGGCTAATTGAAATGCCTAAATAAAGAGTTAATGCCATCCTTTTCTAGTTTACTGATAAGGATTGCAACTATTTTCTCATAGCAAATATGTTTACTTATGTTCCTCGGTTCATTAAGTTCACACGTGTTGTTAAAGTTCCTTATTATCTCAGTGTTTATTTCAACGACTTTGGCTTGGTTTACGGACTCGATAATCTCTTATGCTACTCTAAGTGGACTTCCTATTGGCTGCTGCTTGAACAAAGTGAACTGTTGCTCGTTGGTCTCCTGAATATGACGCGTAGGAGAACTCGGAACTTTCCTCAAGAAGCAACCATTTATAGTTGGATTGAACCCTACCCTGAATTGATGTACGAGTCGACGCGACGTTTGATATACTGTACGAAATGTGAACATAATTTTGGATGTAGACAAAGTACAGTTAAAAGACATATTGAAGGGCCTTTGCACAACAAATCATCAAATGATTATATACCTATTTTGAATTTGAAGTCGTTTTATTTAATGGTAAAAATCACTCATCTTCACCCACTGTAAGTAAGTAATTGTGGAATACCTTTATTTACTACAATCGGAAATACTGACTTCCTAAAAGGACCCAAATCTCGGGGCATATCCATATTAACATAATGATTGAGGTCATTGACACCGTGCGACACGGGTCGTGCCGATCACTGATAATAATATACAGAGGGCCTAGTGTAGGTAATAAGTTATAAAAAACGTCTCGATCGCGTTTACGTTTTTCATCGCCATTCCATACAAATGACGATGAAAACGTAAACGCGATCGAGACGTTTTTTATAAGTTATTACCTACACTAGGCCCTCTGAACTGAGTTTATACTAGGGAATGCAATACCCGGGTACCCGGGTAGTACCCGGTCTTCGACCAAAATAGCATGAAGTATTGATTTCTGTTTTGAAAGGTAATGTTATGCTGAAATAGCAATAGGCAGGCCACATTGGCCACAGGAGAGCAGGAGCCTATGGGGTCGAAAAGTGCTCGTAAGCAGACTACAGTTTTGCAGCGTAGGATTTCCACCCACAAGATGGACATGCGATGCGACGATATGAAGGTTGCAGGGCGGGAGTCTCGAATCTGGATGCAGCAGGGGAGATTAATGTTCAACATTGAACGTCTTACGATGTTTTATGAGATGATGATGTCAACTCACGTTTGAAACATTGAAAATTTAATTTCAAAATCATATTAAAAACAGACTTTGCACGAACAACTCCGGACAATATCCGACGCCTTTGGCATTGTTTTCAGTTGGCGTTTACAAATGAAGTTACACCATACATATAAGAAATGTGTCTTCGCGTCGTCTGTCTCAACCTCACTGACTACAGGTGCAAATGCAAATTATTAACTAATGCCACAGCCAGGGTGAGGGCTGAGGAGTAAAGAGCGTAGAACTAGTTACATGTGCATTGTCGTTGTTGTTTATCTTCTTATCGCTACCTACCTGAGCGGCGGGCAGCGGCGACAACAAAAGGGTTGAAATGAAATGACTCTATAAACGGGTGTTCGATGTTCGATATGCATTTGAAAATATAAAGTTTCGCGATTTAAGTGTAAAATAAGTGAGGGCTAGATGATAATAGAAATAGTTATAAGTGCCATAACGCTTTAACTCTTATGTTAGGGTTTCGGTCGTAACATTATTTTTCAAATTTTTCTTAACTTTTACATTTTTCAAAATATTTTTTTATTTCGGGTAAAACCCGGGTATGAGATGAAAACCCGGGTTTTACCCGACCCTAAATATTGTCCGGGTACCCGGGTACCCGGGTTGCATTCCCTAGTTTATACAGACCAGAAAATAGTTAGTGCGATACCGTAAGGAGTTTATGGAGAAAATCCTAATAAGACCGAAAAGGAGAAAAGACGTTTATTAATAAGGGGGTTAATGATGACTGTAACTAATAGTCTATTTTCGTAACATCTAGCCTATGACAGCCGGTCCAGTTGCATTTAAATCGAGTCTCCATAAAAACTTCGTTATGTTATGTATCATAATTATGGTCATTATGGTCTAGGGGCGTCCATTATTTGGCCTGATGCAACTCAATGGGTGGCAAGGTAATCGTTCTGATTAGATCAGCAGTCCATCAATCAACAGTAACATGATACTGTTTAGTCAAACTAAGTGAGTAGAGAAATTGCGCGTACGCAGTATCCACTGTTTAATTTATTTTGACGGCCTCGGTGGGTCGAAATTATTTTCCTAACTAGTGCGGAAAAGTAAACTTTGCGCGCGCATCGCGTGCGTAAATTTATCTTTTTAAGGCACTTGTTATGAAAAAAGTCGTTCGATACACGTGTAAAAACTTCTTTTTGCATTCGTATCGAAATGTACTATTTCGTTGTCTTGTTTCATACTACTCTGTCACGCGTTTAGAGGTTCTTTCGACTCAGTAGGTATATACAAAAAATCCGGTGCACTGTACCCATTTCTTTTTCACGCTAAATTTTAATACATACATCGGAAATTCGAAACAAAACATCATCTCATGCAAAAATCACCACTAAGTCACGTTTTTTAGGGACACAAAATAAGACAACGAAAAGAATTGACCCCGATACCGCAGGCAGTCTGTAGGGTCACCCCTATGAAGCTGGAGGCTCTGGTTCGAATCCTGGTTAGGGCATCTCTTTGTCATCACAATTATCTTAATTTTTTGCTTGGCCTATGGGTTGTTGTTTTAATTGTGTTTCAATAAATATATTTTGTTACAGGATATTGCGCAGCGGACAGTGCCAAAGACAATATGGTTATGAGCCATAATTTAAACAGGTTAGTAAAATGCTTAATAGTATAATTTTGAAATAGTTTAATTTTTCTATAGGGTCTAGACTAAGACATTCCTCATAAGTTCATAACGTGAAGATCTATGCGGTTACTCATTTTAGGGTGTTTTTCCATCAGAGAAATGCTATGCTTCAGTAGAAAAACGCCAATAACAGGTAAAACTGCCGTTGTGTTACATTTATCTCTTAATTTAAGGCCAAGGACAAACAGCAAACAAGTAGCTAATAATTAAACAATGACCGTTGTCAGACTTGTTAGTGAATAGGCATTGTGGACGCGATTGTCCGACTGATAGCCGATAGCCTTTATGGTCACTTTACCAAACTTGAGCTTTAAGAACAGCATTCGGATTTTAGTCTGCTCACACTCCTGCGTGCCTACCAATCCTACCATGAACTGTCACCGTGAGTTTAACACAGATTAAAACCCTCTCGCTCGCACCAATACTCAAGCGATACTATGAGCGGGATGCATAGAAAATATGGGGAGTATGGATCATGGTAAAGCACACTGGAAGCTTTTATTACGGTCCCGCTTTTACCGTTTATCGTATTATGCGTCACTTTTGTATTTGCATAGTTGTTAGAAAGTAACAGCAACGTCGACAAACGATAAATACGGGACCATCGTAAGCCTACTGTGTACGGATACGGATTTTGGACTACGGCGGTGGCGAATAGTAGGCGAGTCGATATCGCTGATAGTAGGCATGCTACAGAAGCCTGTGGGCGTATGCAACTCCAGAGGTATCTTGAAAACCCGCAGGATAATATACGGCGATATATTTCAAGGTGGGTTTACACCAAACGAGCGAATGCTCATTCTATCCCCCACTCTACAAACCAACGAATTTCGACGAATTACGTTTTGTGTAACGAAAAAATTTCGTATAGTGGGGATAGAATGAGCAATCGCTCGTTTAGTGTAAATGTAAAACCACCTTCAGCGGATGGTAGAAGAGACGAGACGTGAAGATTAATAGGTATCTGTCGTCGTCATAGAACTCGTCTTTGAACGCTGGCAACTTTCAGGGTAACTTTTAATACATATTACTTATGTATCGCGGTATAGGAAAGTAATATTGGTTGTCATTTTATGCTATACTGTGATTGGTATATAAATGCATAACTCTGGTGAAAAGACATCCTAACTCGCCGACAGGAACACAAATTCTGAATCATATTTTCAGAGCTCATGGCACGGACTGTACTGTTTATAGGCGTTGCCGATCTGATAATCTGTAATTCCTGTTTGGAAACGGTATAATTGTGGCGTATTGTTCATTTGTTAGTGAATACTGATTAGTCAGCAGTGGACAGTAGCTGTTTAGCGAGATAATTATCTCTGTCAGGGCAGATATTTTTGTATAAAACTGGTATACTTATTGTATCTGAGCGGGTCAGTTAGGTTTGGCCAGTAACGGCAATCCGCAAAACCTCGAAAATTAGGGATTTCGATGATTTTTCTGTCACTTCAACGAGGGTGTCATCAGAGTGAGAGAGACAAACCCTCGAAATTTTTGGATTTCGAAGTTCGCGGTAGGGTCGCTTCTTGTGGCTTGTGAATTATGAGGGTCCTGCAATGCTGTTATACCTAATGTGTTACCCGTGTAGTAATAGTTACATAATAATGTAGATAATGCATCTTCTGTTATAATTCTCCCATAATCGTCGCATTTTGTTTAAACAAAAGAAATTTACTATTGTGAAGAGTCTGAGCACATGTAATGCAATCATGGTTACATCAACAAACCACGTTCAAACATGTTTCAATTAGCAATCTAATTGAAGCATAAATGTGATCAAAATAAAAGTAAGAATGTGCTCGTGCGCACGGCGCCCGCATTTCGGGTTGTTCCGAATAGATCCATAAACGGTGGTACGATAAATGCGTCCATACGCATTGGTAATAGAAGAGGCCCATGTCCAGCAGTGTGCTGAACTTTTTTTTTATATTGGCACAACAAAGGCTTCACTCCGCCTGATCGTAAGTGAAAAGTGGAGCCCAAATCGCGGCGGCATCGAACAGGAGATCAGCAGTAACCTGTCAGTTGCCACCGACTTGTTGACCCGCTAGATGCTTCTTCACGCTTTGTTTAAAGCAAACTGCTGAAATAGGCTGATTATGTAGGTACATTACTATTCCCACTAACCAGGGTGCTTAAGGTGCATGCAGAGTTGCAGACCAAAAGAGCATTCGCTGTTCTTTCCCCCTACTATACGAAATTCGATCGTTACACGAAACATGATTCGTTGATTTCGTAGAGTGGGGAATAGAACAGCGAACGCTCTTTTGGTCTGCATGCACCTTTAGACAAGTTGCCAATCGCTAACGCTTAATTGTCAATCGTAAAAGAAAGGCAGCTAACTGTCTTTGTCGTACCAATGTGAAAGAGTAACAGGGAGGGAAAACTACGATACGCTACTAAGCGCTAGCGATTGGCAACTTGGCTAAGCATCCAGTAGCCGTAATGCCGCGACCACGACATTGGTCTAAGGCGACCAGCGGCGAGCGAATCCATTAGTTGGAGCGGGATGCCGATAGGGGTACGAGAGGGAGCACCATACGTTTTCCGCTAAGCCGGTCGCCTTAAGGTGCGTTTAAACCAAAAGAGCATGCGCTGTTCTAGCGCCCGTTCTACGAAATCAACCAATCACGTTTTGTGTACCGATCGAATTTCGTAGAGTGGGAGTTAGAACAGCGAATGCTTTTTTAGTTTAACCGCACCTAGCTTACAAGGACGATCGCAGCGTGCGCACGCTCGCGGGTCAAGTATCCCTACCATCAGATACCGCTTTATTAACGCGCGTTTACTTTCTATCCATCCTGCTCCTACTCGCGTATTGGCGCGAGCGAGCCGGATAGAAAGTAGGTAAAGCTGTTAGGATTGACTTCATAGCGGCCTCCGCACGTGTCCTAAACTAAAAATAAGAACCTCACCGATTGCACTTATCAAATATTAAAATGGTAAACTATCAAATTCGTTTCTTTTAGAGGCCCAAGCAGAGCCGACCGTACAATTTCATAAAGTTGCTCGTTATTTATGTTTCAATAATGGTGTAGAGTTGTGGGGGCGTAGGGGCGTCGGCGATTAATTCAAAACCAGGAGTTTGTTAAGCGAGTATATTTTACAATAGCAGTTTCCAAAAAAATAACTCCAGACTACGTATATAAATGCGGACCCACAACTGGTATGATGCAGAAGCACACATTTTAAGCACAGACTGAAACCACAGGTACAAGGTTTAGACACTTTAGACCAGTCTCCGAGCATCTAAGTTCAATGACCGAAAAGTACTCAGAAAGCTAGCTGTTTCGCCTAAGTACCGAGTTGCAACAAATCTATACACTACAGAGAAACAAACGTTGGCGCGATCTATTTCGATCCGCGCGCCATCTAGTGACGAATTGGTAAAACAAAATTACTATGGCCGCTGCCGGGTCATGAAAAGACGGAGAACAAACGTTGGCGCGATTTATTTCGATCCGCGCGCCATCTACCGACAAATTTAGTCAGCGTAATTTGTTACAATAGTACTAAAAATGTTTCGTTATTAGAAACGGGCAAAGATATCAAACAATTAGAATCTTGTGAAATTGTCGAAAATTCAAAACATCAGCGTCACACCAGAAGAACCCCTCAGCTCAGCTGCTTGCGCCTGCGCACGTGCGGTGCTCTCCTGCAACCGCGCCGATCAAGAACGACGTATGCGCCGTAGAATCTCTTTGTAGGCTAGCTGTTTCAGTACTGCGCGGTGGATGTAAATGCGATTGTGACTTGTGTAGCAGTGTTGCGAAACAAGCTGTTTTAAACAGCCTGTTTAGGGTTTTATTTGATTAATGATTTAGACTAATTTACTAGTCAAATAGCTGCTGCGAATGACATTGTTGCTACAGAAAATCAGAAATAAATGACGTTAGGCCGAACTTGCATCCGTGGGAAGTTGTTGGCCGTGTGGTGACGGCAGTAAGAATACATTTGTCACCACCCCAACTCCTCCTGCGAGTGTCGTAAGAGTCGACTAAGGGATTAAAGTGTCACTGACCATTGTTTGATATAGAGAGCGGATTTCAGGTAGCGATTTAAAGATTAATATGGATATGACAGTCCTAAATTTATTATTATTTCTACACACAAATAATGTATTGGGGACATAAAGGTAAAACTATTTATCAATGCTTTTGCGAATACGAGTATTAAGCAAAATTTATGATGGTTATAAATAAATAAATGTGTAGTCACTTTTTAATTTTTTATTTATTTAAGATGTTCTTCTTTAATATTTCTTCTGCATATTGAACAGTATTTTTTTTTGTTACAACGCCAAGAAAACAAAAATGAAAATAATTCGTTTCTACAATGCTCACATAACAATAAAATTAATTTAATTCGAGGTTGTTTATTAGTTCTTCCTCACAAACGAAGTCAATGCAATAATGGTACTCACGTACATTGCATATTAAGCACACGCCGTCGAAAAATACATCTTCATCCGTTATGTGTACCGTCCGGTGGTAACGATTGAAAACAGTTTTGTACTTAAATTTCTTAGCAATACCAGTTCTAAAAACAATTGCTTGCAAATTGCCACCTAAAACAAGAAATTCTTAAGTAGCGAGGGCCTATTTTACAACACCAACACTCTTATGGACGAGTGAGGCTTCTTCTACTACGTCTTACTTTTCCATGAAAAAAGAACTCGTTGTTCATTCTATCTTGAAGGAATTTTAATACTTTATTTTATGTTTCCTTATTCCAGCAATTATAAACATAGCCAAATTGCATAAACTTTTATCATTGCATCAAATATGATTGATATAACGGTTGAAGATGTATTTTTCGACGGCGTGTGCTTAAAATGCAATGTAAGTGAGTACCATTATTGCATTGACTTCGTTTATGAGGAAGAACTAATAAACAACCTCGAATTAAATGAATTGTTCTGTGAGCATTGTGGAAACGAATTATTTTAATTTTTGTTTTCTTTGGGTCGTAACAAAAGTTTTTACTGTTCAATATGCTGAAGAAATATTAAAGAAGAAGTTCTTTAATAAATAAAATATTTAAAAAATTGCAACATTTATTTATTTATTATTTATTAATTTATTTATATTATAACCATAATAATTTTTGCCTAATATTCATTCATAAGCATCGATAAATAGTTTTACTTTTATGGCCCCAACCCCAATACATTTTTTTGTGTGTAGAAATAATAATAAATTTATGACAATCATATCCATATTAATCTTTAAATCGCTACCTGAAATCCGCTCTCTATATGATAAAAGATTGATGATGGGCAGCAGCGTCATCACAGTGGACGCATTACTGCGATCGCCAATCCGCTTGTCCAGCGTGGCGATTATGAGCATTTACCTCCTAATACGCAAAGTTAATAGGAGAGGCTTACGTCCAGCAGTGGACTATCATAGGCTGATGATGATGTAGAGAAGGAGCTATAAGGAATGAGATACTGATATGGACCTCTCGTTTCTTAGTATCGCTCTGTCCCTATAACTTATGGAAGAACTCAGGCCTCAGGAATGAGAGGTGAATATGTATATCAAAAAACTCACAGGTGTAATTCTGGCCTTATTTATACAGAACACGACCTTACTCAATATGCTAAATCTTAAGCCGGAATCACAATTTTTTTGGTGACTACCAAATTAAAAAATGAAACCCGACTTCAACCGATTTCTCCAAGATCCCATGATCAGACCCCAACATGGTATCAACGGGACGGGGTTATATCCGTTCGATTAAAAAAAAGGAGATATCGAGTATATACATACATTATACCTACCTAAAAAAACAATTGAAGTGAGAACCTAATTTTTTTAAGTCTGTCAAAGAAATTGTTACAGCAAACATTTATCTGACAGTCATTTTTTTTGGGATAGTGTAACGGGCCCTAAAACGGTATAATTTATATGCACTTTGCCACAGAACGATAGGTCTATTCTATCTCTGGTGCTATGCATATCACTTTGCAATCTGATCGGAGTGATCGACCCCACAAACTACCGGAAAGTGGCCCTTTGAAGTCGAACTCTGAATGAAGCGTAATGCAGCCGCCATGTAAACTTCCTGCACTAACGGATGAACTTATTGAAACGCCTGCCGCGAATGTCGAAAGTGCATTTCGAGCATCTATCTCGGTCACTCAAGTGAAGGCATGATTGGAGTGACAGTGAACTTCGAAATTTGCAAATTTTGAGAATTCGTCTTTGTCACTCTCATGACGATTTCATTGGAGTGAAAGAGGCGGAATTTCGAAGTTGGCGGTAGTTGGCCTGCCCAACCCGGTTTATCAAAGGACAACATTGGTTAAACAATATTTATATGTTAATTTGTTATCTATTTAAGTACCAATAGTTAATAAGTTACAGTCATATATGTTTATGGGAAGCATAAGTTTTTTTATAATTAAATGAGTTATTAGCTATTTATGTCCTCATTATTATAGTCCTCATTTATGTTTTACACGCAATACCATTTCTCCAATTAGAATTGAAATAGACGGTCATAATGCACTTTAGTTCCGGTCGCAGCCCATCAAATTATCTCCATTGCGAGCATCGATTTCCCGCGGGGCTGTGCTTACCATGAACTGGCAGCGTGAGTTTAACGCAGTCCATAACTTAGGACCAATATACGAGTAAAAGCGGGATGGACAGAAAGTCCTCAGACCTTAGCTCATATATTTTACGTTCATAGTAAACATACAGGACCAAAATACCATGCCCACTTCACTTTAGTCGTATAGAATTATGGTACCGTACGTGCTTCTAAAAATACAGTATTGGCTGGTACGGTGGGCTCTAATAATATGTATACGATTTTGATCCTTATGCCTTTGACATACGTTCCGAAATGTATTCATATTATTAGACGTGACTGTACTAGTAGATACCTACTGTTTATTAGGGTTCCAGAACTTTCGAAGTCAAAAACAAAATCTCTTTTGCTATCTCCTTCGGTCCGTCTGTAAGAAGTTATATACCTACTTACTCGTAATATTCTTATGGCCATTAAAATTGGAATAATGTCGGTAAGTACCCATTAAAGAGAGTGCTCCGTTAACTCTCGGTTGCCATTTATGTGTAAGTACCAACATACAGCCGTGGATTCACAAATCTCGACATAGCAGTATCATCATCGGCCATATCGCCGTTACCTAAAAGAGACTCATGCCTGTAGTCAAACTGTGGAAACAGTTTTAGGGAACTGTATTAGATATTCCGTCCATTGCTGTAATAATAAAATAAAAATAATAACTTGTTCAATCTCCCATCTGTAACACTCACTTGATAAAAAAACCCACGTATCCAGAGTGATAAATAGCATTTCCATGACTTTATTGCTTTAGATCTGCAGCCCTACCGCTAACTCCGAATCCGAAATCCGCATATTTCGGGGCATGAATTTTGCAGACAAAAATCTTCTAAAAGTTGTGGATTTAGGACGCGGTAGTAGGCCTGCGGGCCTAGCCAAGATGCCATTCTCGTATACGATAAGCAATAAGTAATTAAAGTATGGGAAAGTGACAGGCGCGGTTCCAGAGGGAAGGGGTGACGGCCAATGGGGGCACTTGCCCCCCCCCCCCCCCTAACACTGGATCTAGGTAATTAGGTATGCCTAGGTGCTGTTTTAAGTATAAAATACTATCATATCATATCATAGGTCAATGCCCCCCCTGAACGAAGTCCTGGATCCGCGCCTGGAAAGAGATGCGTACGAAAGTCACGTGACCATTTTCATACATTAGTTAATGGTCACGTGACTTGCGTCAAATGCATTTTGGTTAGGCCCGTTGAGGTTGAGTAAGTATAGCTACGATATTTCGTCCATTGCTGAACATAGGCTTCATGTTGGTCCATGCCATAATACATACTCTCCTGGGCTTTCCGTATGCAACAACCACCCGCAATCCTATATTTCGTTAAACACATAAGAGGAACTCATATACGATGAAAAAACGCTGCAAAAATCATCTGCTAAAGATAATGATGATGAGTCTGTAGATGTAGCGACCATCCAGTTAAGGTGCATTTAGAGTTAAACCAAACGAGCATTGGCTCATTCTATCCCCCACTCTAGGAAATCAACGAATTTCGATGAATCACGTTATGTGTAACGAACAAATTTCGTGAAATGAGGGATAGAATGAGCGAATGCTCGTTTGGTCTAAATGCACCTTCAGCGTCTATTCCCGCTTTTAGAAAAATAGGCTAAATCTGTAGTTCCTCAGTTAAGTCAGTATTTTTGGCGAGAGCACTGCAGTGTTCGATATCTAGGTCAACCCAGTTAGTGGAGGCTGATGCCTGATACCTATCTCAATGGCTCTTTGGGGTATGAAGCGCAGTTTTAAGCGATTAGCGAAGAAATATAACGAGTATACGAATAAGTAACTTCTTTAATAAAATAATTAATATCACCATCTATTTCAGTTTACTTGCCGTGTGGTGACGGCAGTAAGAATACATTTGTCACCAACCCAACTCCTCCTGCGGGTGTCGTAAGAGTCGACTAAGGGATTGAAGTGTCACTGACCATTCTACAAGATTGATGATGGGCAGCAGCGTCATCATAGTGGACACAATACTGCGATCGCCAATCCGCTTACCCAGCGTGGCGATTATGGGCATTTACCTCCTAATGCGTCTATACGCAAAGTTAATAGGAGAGGCCTACGTCCCGCAGTGGACTATTGTAGGCTGATGATGATGATGATTTCAGTTTACTACTGGATATATATATATATATATATATATAAGGCATCTCCTATTACCTATTCTTATAGACGAATCAGGAAATAATGCCCATAATCGTCACCCTGGGCCAGCGGTTTGGCGATCGCAGTAGTGAGTCCACTATGATGATATTTATGATGCTGCTGCCCATTATCAATTCTCTATAAAGAAATATTCATTGACATTTCAATCCTTTAGTCGACTCTTACGACACCCACAAGTAGATTTGGGGTGGTGAGAAATTATTCTTACTGGACATAGGCCTCTTATATTACCTATGCGTATGAACATATTAGGAAGTTATAGTTATGCCCATAATCGTAACGCTGGGCAAGCGGATTGGCGATCGCAATAGTGTGTCCACTATGATGACGCTCCTGCCCATCATCAATTCGATTTTACTTTAGACGACTGCTATTTAAGACGCATGTCAGAAGTTAGCAACGTAAAGGTACCTAACTAAAATGGCATGCCAGTTGAGGCAATGTTTAAATGGGTCTTTATCGCGCAGCCAATAACTGATGTTCGAATTGCACACATTTGAGGAAGTTTAAACTAAAAACTTTGAAAGAAAATGTGGAAACCGGAACATGATTCTCAATTTAAGTCGCCAGCCAAAGCTAGATTAAGCTCGATGCTACATTTCAAATGCTTACAGAGCTCCGAGAAGCATTGTGCTGATGAGCTCACAGTGTAGATAGATACCACTGTACCTAAATCATGCCATTTTTTACCTTTAGCCGCGGTTCAGCGAGCCTGGGGGCCTGGGGTCTCTTTTACAACCTACTCTCAAGCTTCCTATTGGCAGTATTGGCACTAAAGTCACCGAAAAATATGAAAGTACATATTGGAAGTTCCCAACACCTAGACAATCCCTCTGCTTTGTAGGATTGACTGGTCGAGAATGCTTTATCGCATTAAGTTCACCAAGGCATTGTGTACGTTAAGTTTTACTTTTCTCCAATAAAGCTTAACCCATTCTTCGCGCCTACGGCATCACGTTAACATTTCAACGGACGCGAGTTCGCGTCCGCGGCATTAGGTTATACAGTGTGTTAACATGATGCAGGCTTTTATTTGAACCGAGGATTGAGATGCAGATTCTTAGCCAAACCATGTGCATTATTTGTTTAAAAATCCTAATTTTAAAAGTAATTAACTTTCTAAGAAAAGTTAATTGAGAAGCAATGTACTTCAAAATAAATCGTTAATTGGCACTTGACAATGACAGATCGCAGCCACTCGCAACGTTTGACAACTAAGCAGTACACGCGTTACATTGATCGTTCGAACGAAATAAAAATAATTATACAATTAATTTAAATATTTGTCAACTCTTAATACTTGAAAACGATTGCCAGTAATGCGTATTATTACCCATTTTTGTAAAAGCCTGGGTCATGGTAACACACTGTATATCACACTTGAAGAACGCGAATTCGCGTCCTCAGCATTGAATGGGTTAAATAAATAAAGACGGCTTAAGCCTAGACCACCAACGCTTCTATTCGTATGCACATCACAAAAATGTACCTTCAGTCGAGGAAATTTATTTCGGACCTTGTCAGCCTAACAAACAGTATAGAAGCCTCGAAGGATCTCATACCATTTTCACTGTGACAAGGTCCGAAACAGTTCTGTGGGTAAATCAATTTCGTAAACCTTAAATTCATACTAACTTACTCTAGTTAATGTGATAGCGATGTGAATATCCGCAGGTCGACTGCTGCCCCTATTCCTTGCGTCCCACCCACCCACGATGCAGCCTTGAATGACACTAATTTGGCCTTTATTCCCCGGGGAATAAGGCTCGTAGTTGCTTGGTAAACAGAAATTAAAGTGCATAGAGCGTACCTGAAATACAGTGGTGATAGGTGCAATAGGTCGACTTTTGATTGGAAAATAGGACACAAGTCTCAAATGAATCCTCCCTTCACATGCTTGGCGACGAGTATTATGTGCATCATGCGTATGAGTATTGTGTGATCATCTCGAAATGTAAGCATTTATAGATAAAGGTAGGGTACATAAAGCTACCATTTATAGACTAGGCTGCCAGTATGCTTGTTTGGGTAATACCATGTCAGTTTAACACAATACCATACCACATCTTTTTCCTTTGCAATTTTTCATCAGGAATATTTAATATGCAAAGGGGTTTTGAATTGAATTCCTTGAATGGGCCAATCAAATATCAAGTCTATGAAAGGACCAATTCTTAAGATCGACGGAAATTTTAATGTAATTTTAATGTTATGTGACTCATGTCATGCTTACTACTTAAGTGTTTCCGGACGGATAAAAACTGACTCACTAACTAAACATACGGCCTGGCCACTGTCGGGACTAAGGCGATACTCTTCTGACCTGACTGACAAAAGACTTCTATGAATAATCGCTTATCGTCCTTATCTCTTAACACAAAAGTTCGTTAGATTAGTAACTGCCCCAGACACAATTTGGAATTCCCACAGTGACATGCTATTCCTGTGATTGTTTGTGGGCATTTCAATGGGGCATATTAATGTGTTCTTTTTTTTCTTCATAAGGTCAATGCGGGTAAGACCGCCTATCAGGAAAGTTCGTTCCAACTGATTTCCGATCCGAACTGATCAGAGTAAGACGCATCATTATGTTTATTATGAAGGACTTTCCATAAAAGTAAAATACGCCGGACTTCCCACACTGACCTTATAAAACTATTAAATCTTACTGGGCTTATATAAAGGTAAAAGGTACGGACGAAAAAGAAAAAAAAAATCACATCGTCCTTTGTCCGATTTTCTATCAAGACCCTTTTTTACCTACCTACTGAAATATTCCTAAAATTATAGGTATTAAAGCGAAATACCGCTACTGTATAAGTCAAGTCAAGTCAAATGATTCTTTATTCAAATTGGAATAGCAACAAACTCTTTTGAATGGTCTAAGTTACATAAAATTAAAATAAGGTATGCGGTGTGTCTTCCTGTCCGAAAAAAACTTTGTGTGGCGCGGAACCCTCAGTGCGCGAGTCGGACCCGCTTAAATAATTGACTACTTGATTTAGGTAAAGCAAGTATTTGACCAACTGCAGAAAATAGCCTCCATTCAAATCAGACGTGATCGTGACGAGCGATCCGATTTAAATTGCGTGAGAATAAATCTGCTTAATGCCTTAGGCCGCCGGCTCATTGTTTACAGTATAATCGTAAAGATTATGGTGGATTACGTGTTTTTGGATATGGTAATGTACCGCCAAGGAAATAGATTTATGTATCACCTTTACACACACAGGACAGAACTGATTATGCGTGCATTTTATGCGCATTGTACGATGAACCAGGCCGAACTGCAACCTTACACTTACAAATTGTATGGAGATAAGTATCGTGAATACTTAATCTCGTTGACTGTACATAAGTGTCATTTTGTCGGTGGTAATTGTGGGTACCATTTTGGTTATTTTTTACTTTTTAGTTCGGGCGAATTTTTGAAGGCGGTTTTATTTTTATTTTAAAATATTTTATTTTTTGCTTTTTAGTAGTTTAATTTATATAAAATCGTTATTTAGTATGCTCTAACTACTTGTAATTAGAATGTACTGCATTGTAGTAGGCCAGAAAACCTGAACTGGCTAACTTACCTACCTATAGGAATATACAACCAACTGTCTGTGCGATATTCAAAGAATTATCCCATTATCAAGGAGTTATACATTGTATCATCAGCAGGTATGAGTCATTTCAAAGATTATAGGCCTTAGCATGCTTATATTATTTAAAGAATCACTAACCGCTAACTAACATGTCATAACTACTAAGCAAACACTTGAATAGATCTCGAAAATGAATGACAGTTGTTAAATTCAAAGAATTATCCTCCAACTCCTAATCGTTAAGGAGTTATACCTTTCATCATCAGCTCACCAACATGAGACTATGACCACTTAAAGGCAGATACTCAAATAGCTTCCAAAATACATGAAATATGATATATTTAAAGAATTATCCCCCAACTCCTAATATCTAAAGAGTTGTACCTTCCATCATCAGCTCATCAACATGAAAGGATGACCACCTAAAGGCAAATACTCAAATAGCTTCCAAAATACACGAAATATGTTATATTTAAAGAATTATCCCCCAACTCCTAATTGCTAAGGAGTTGTACCTTCCATCATCAGATCACCAACTTAAGACGTTCATGACTAGACGCAAATACTTCATTAGTCTTCGAAAATAAATGAAAAATGTCATGTGTGCCTACAACATTTGAAGAGTTCCCTCGATTTCTCCAGGATCCCATCATCAGATCGGGATTCGGTGACAATGGGACCAACTAGAAGGTATACCCTTTCAAACAAAAAAAGAATTTTTTAAATCGGTCCACGCGTCTTCGAGTAATCGGGGAACATACATAAAAAAAAAAAAAAGATTTCGACGAATTGTTAACCTCCTCCTTTTTGAAGTCGGTTAAAAATTGCGTTAGTGGCCTAACCCGTGAATCTCTGCTTAGGCCACTAACACTGGGTTAACTGGTTAAGGCCAAACATTCTGTTTCAACCTGACCCCAGAATGTGCGAGTAGGGTTAAATAAAGTAACGAAATGTCCAATAGAAAAAGCATCTTTGTCAGCCTCCGTAGCCTAGTTGGTAGTGACCCTGCCTACGAAGCTGGAGGTTCCGGGTTCGAATCCCGGCGAGGGCATTCTTTGTGTATTTATTTATCACAAATGTTTGTTCCTTGGTCATGGCTGTCTATGTATTTAAGTGTCTATATGTATCTATCTATTATATATGTCGTCGCCTGGTACCCACATCACAAGCCTTAATTGAGCTTACCGTGGGACTAGGTCGATTTGTGTAAGATGTCCCAAGATATTTATTATTATTTATTTATTTTATCTTTTATATGAATATTTTACGAGTGCGAAAGAGACACTAACAAATGAAAAATATATCAAAGAATTTTTAGGAAAGCTACCTTCTGGAATGATTTATCGCCTGCGACGCCCGACTGTTACGATCTTCAAAGTCTTCAAACCTTCAAGAAAAGAGCGTATTCCCATCTTAAACGTACGCATTTGTAATACCACGAGTGTTGCTAATAGTCCATGTGTCCACGAGCGACGGTGATCGCTTACGATCAGTCGATACGTCTGCTCGCTTAAAAAAAGCTGCCAAAAATAATTCAGTCAGCCTACTGTATTTTGTGCACTGGCGCCCGAATGCAGCATGTGCCTGAAGTTTTATTGCTGTTTTATATAAATAACCGGCTATCAGGTCGTTACGGTTTGATTCGTCTTCGCTATTGGGTTATATATAATGCCTAGTTTGGAAACGTTATCTATTCATAATTGCAATTTGTGAAAGTAGATTTTTTCTATTAGGTACGTATTTTATATGTTTTTGTCTTTATGAAAAGTTTTAGGTAACCTAAGGAGCATAATTGTCGTGACAGGGTTGGGATTTGTTCAATTATTAGGTAGTAGGTATAGGTAGAAGTGGTAGAACTGATATGTGATGAACATAAGCAAGCGTTTTAGGCCGCTAGTGATAATGCTGTCAAACTCCAGAGGTGTCGCATTCGTCAGGAGTCAGGAGGATTCCCTGTGTCGCCAGTAAAAGATATAATTGGGCCGATAGTTTTCATGGGTTCACATGGTGACGGTGCTTTAACATCGAGCTTTAAGATTCTTGTTTGGTTGCTTCGAGGGCCCTGGACATTAATTCAAACGGCACAACGCTTCTTTCTCACCACTATTTATTTATTTAAATTCACTTATAAAAACATGTTTATTATTGAAGATCTGTCAGTCGAGTGAAGTTTGAAGGCTCATCATACATAGACAATTATGTATGATGAGCTTCCAAATTCAAATAGTGTTAGTCAAGCACGAGTCGATTGCTTGCTAACAACCTTCATAATAACAAAGATTATACTTTATTTTATATAAAGTATTCTATATCACAAAGAATCAATCATATATTATTAACTTTATTTCATCTGTTTAAATCCTGTACGAGCAGAGCAGTTATGGTAGCGCTATCCCAAAATAACCCAAATAAACCGCCCATTTTATGAACAGACAACATTGCAGTTCTAAACATCAAACTGGAAATTATCTTTCGAATGCTAAAATAAATAGTCATATCTATATAAATAAATCTTTTCTCCAAGCGTGGCTGGCAGACGGCCGAACTGCCAGTTGTCGAGGGCGGCCCGCCGCGTCGCGTCGCGGGCGGACGAAATTAAAAACAAACCATTCGGAAATCGAACGTTCGAAATTTGAATTTCAATTTTCAAATGTAGAGTAGTGATGCGACACGAAATGCCGAATACCGATTAGTGTAGTGATTTGAATGTGAGCGCGAAGTGGACTGGAACGTGTGTGTAAACTGCAAAGTTTCAGTGTGATAAAATTAATTAAGTATAAGGTGGATAAAGTATAATTATGGCATTTATATTATAAACAAGCATGAATCATTAATATATTTTCCTACTTTGAGAACCTAGGTATTATCAAACCGGAGTCAGAAGGGGATTCGCGAGTACTGTTGACACAAAAAATGACACAACATTTACTAAGAAAAGAGTTGTTTATAGATGTAGTGAGTGATTAATTAATCTATGGTCTGTAAGTCTCTGCACTTAAACTATGAATATATTAATATAACTATGAATATATCCTAGATTTACTTATACACTGTTGTGTCAACACCGTCAACTACTTTCGGATCCCATCCTAATCGCGGTTTGTTAATAACATTATGTTATTTTAGCATACAGGGTGTAAAAAAAACTCATTTTGACCAGGAAAAGAGGAGCTGGTTTTGTATGGAGGTTTGGTTTTGTGTGGAGGATTGTATGCATTCGATTTAAAGGAAGTGTTAAAATAACCAAACAAAGACTTGTCTTAAAGGACTAGTATCTAAGATATAATTGTTAAAAAAAAGTAGGTATGCATTTGAAATGAGCTTGAAAAGTCGGCTCAATCTCTTAAAAACAAAACGAAAGTAATACGCGTGTAATAATAAAGAGGAACAAATGTATAAATAAACTGAAAACGTTGACCCGCCGCCGGATTCCGCCAATAACACAACGAGGGTAATGCTTGTGCTAATTGTCTAACCTGCGAAAAGTAGATTATGTTTAGATGCGTTTTCAGGTGGCCTTCGAAACCTCACTATTTTTACAAGCTTTTATTTAGTTTCACCTGTTCTGTTTTATGTTTCCAGTAATAAAATTTTGCGTGATTTCCGGTTTCCGATTGAGATAAAATTTTGTATAGGTACGTTCTTTACTTATAGTTTGGTTGGTCTGGATTTGTCTCTTTCGTGCATAGTCAGAGCGAATCGTACTGATGACACAACATCTGACACATGACACTGAAAGAATGCGAGGTCATCATCAGATCATCACAAGTTCACTTAACTTGTCAAGTTAGACAAAGACAAGTTAGAATTAGAAGCCCTACATACACGCATCATACAACTTTTTATACTAGACATGGTCACTAAAACTAACTTACCCCCAACCACTTCATCGCCCCTTTGTTTTAAATATAATAATATATACCGTAATTTAATAAACGAGGTGCAATCGGTACAATATCTCCTCAATATAATGTGCATAAATTTAATGTAGTAAAATTTTTTGGGCTCCATATACGAGTGAATTCGTGTTAAACCTTAGTTACTCGCAATGTAAACCTAGATTTAATTTTGAATCTTTAAATTAATTCATAAATTATTACGCGGAGTATTGTACCGCGTCTAAACTTTAAATATTCTAAGCTCTTACTCGTAGCAGCGCTCGAAGCTCCAAAGTGGCAACAAGAAGGAAAGAAGAGAACAGGCGTTGCGAATACTCGAACACAAATAAGTTCCGCTATATTTGCACATTAGGGACAGATAAGATAAGAAAACGCTGACGACTGGAAGACGAAGTTTTGCAAAATATTTGACTTCATTTACTTAAATGCAGATGCGAAGATACGAAATGTCTCTTAGGTTAAAAGGAAAAGTTTTATTTTCGGTTGAAGGAAATCTGGCCTATCACATCAATGAGTACATAAATTATGGTCGCATGTTATAGTCGATAGTTTTTTTTGTGCAAAGAAATCACAAAAAAGTTTCTACTATGACATGCGACCATATTTATGTACTCGTTGATATGATAAGTCAGATTTCCTTCAAATGGTGTAGCAGGATAGCCTTGGAAAAAAATCCCCTAGAAGTTATGGTTTGAAACTATGTCACCATAGGTAAAACATGTTAGTTGCAGTTCTTGCCAAAGTTAAAGGGTCTTTTTGTGTTATCTATATTGAAAAGACACTGATTCCTTAATATTTAGGATTTACAACGGGTGGAGTCTAATATACTCGTCTCTTCAAAAATCTCTGACAGTAAAAACAGGTGACCAATTCAAAAAATTTAGGCGCTAAAAGTTGGCTGATTATAGAAAATTTTACTGTTCTGCCTTTTTTACTGATAGAGATTGTTGGACAAAGAGATCATTAAATACCAACACAATCAATATTAAAATTATCTTATGAAATAACAGTGCTTTGTATTTCATTACGTATTGACAAACAACGAACACTACAAACAACACCAATTTCGCTTGCCGCAAGACAATAGCATTGCATGATGAAGTAAGAGACATTATGTTTACAGCCTCATGCCAATTGAATGAATGAGCCAGTGAACGAATCGGTAAAACGGTGACATGGAATACCGCAATCAGGTCAACTAGAACCATTTTGTTTTTACGAGGTGTGGGACAACACTATTGTGGTCACTTTATTTTTGTAGTATAGCTGTAAGGCAGTGTGGCTTAGTGCTTTCGCCTGTCCACAAGGACTAAAAATAAAAAAAGTGGTGTAGCTGTAGGCAGTATGGCTAAATGTTTTGCCCCCTTATTCCTTAAACGTCTTCTAACTTAGCAAACTGATAAGTACCTATAGTTTGTTCATTTCGGTGCTAGAGACATATTGATAACTATAATCACGCTCTTTTAGAACACAATCTCAGTTTTATCACAAACATAAAGCCTTTAACCATGAGTTCAAATACATTTTTAGTTAAAATTATTGATATTTATTAGTATTACCGTAAAATACATCTCCCACCCAACGTGTTTCACGATATGTGTCTAAGACGACGTCAAATACTATGGAAAGTCTATTTGTTTAGACTTTTTTGTTTTCTTTCTACTGACGAATACTGTAAAATCTTCTATCTTAGGTTTCATTGCATATTCCAGTAAATAAAATAGATTGATCTATAAACTGAACACAATTCAGTAAGACTAAATAGATAGTTAAAGGAAATGAAGTCTCGGAACAGCTCAATGAGTTCTTGTGCCTAATTGAGGCAAAATTCTGATCGGTCAATTTACTCCTGTCCACATGTGAATTTATATGAACAAACTCTGAATTTATGCATGTAACATTGTAAACGTAATTATTTCGTTAGAAACTCGATGATGAACGGCTACTTTATATAATTTTGTAGCTGAATGTTAACTTTAAAGCTTCTATAACAGATGGAGTAAACCCGTTGCTTTGGGACAATGGTTATTAATTTGTTAAAGTAACAGTTGGCTGTCGGCAGAGACCGGGCCAATAACAATAAATCTGTCAATGAACGAACGACTTGTCCTAACTGGCTGACTATCTACGTTGTTCAGTAATAAAAATAATAAAAAGAAATTGTCACTTTTATAGATCATGTTTATTTTGATGTTTGTTTTTATGAACATGCTAAGAAAAATAAATCCTAATTTCCTTACCTAATAATGTTTTGGCAAGACTGACAGTTAACGATCTACTTTTTTTCGTGTCGTCGTTTTATATTTGAAGGAGATTAACGTAACATGGTAGTGAGAAGAAACGAAAAATAAATAAGAATCGGTAATAAATCTCCTCAGAATGTTATGCAATCCCCCAAACTTAACCCGTTTTAACCACAAAAATTAGTTGACACGCCACTTCTTTTTAAATCTACCGGACAGCCCGATTCGTTTTCGGCCAGCCCTTTTCTTTTTTTTTTTCTAATTCCGAGAGACATGTCGTTTTCGGCCAGCCGTACGCAAGTTGTCACCGAGTCAAACATCCGGATATAGAACGGTTGCGTAGACGTCTGCCCTAATTGGCGGATTCAAGTGCAAATTACGACCGTTATGATATTTTTGGAATTGGAAATGTCATTGGCCCGGATTGAAGGGAAGTGTGTTTATTAGCGATTGAGATCGTAGTTTTTAGAACCTAAATGCCAGTGACCTGAGGGCGGATATGTTACCTTACCTACTTAGTTCCTGATATATCTTACTCAATAGTTTTCCAAAAACTATTTTTCTGGAAGCTCTAATAAGGGACTTGAACCAACATGAGAGAAGATTTCAAAGTAGTTAATCTTTATTGCAACATTCACAAAATCCGTACCAAACATCAAGGAAATAGAAAATTTGAATGATTTTTGATACCTAGTACATACAGTAAATTTAACATTTTATCTCCGACATCAATATTTACATATAAAACACTCCTTTAGCAAGAAGTTTCACTTCGTTACACGCTTCTTCCTAAAGATCAAGTCACTAACCAGCCGACTTGCTACACATTAGTTTAACAACATTATTGACTTAACTCGTTAAGTCAACATACGTACTACTTACACAAGATGTTTCATCCTAACTGGCTGACTATCTACGTTGTTCAGTAATAAAAATAATAAAAAGAAATTGTCACTTTTATAGATCATGTTTATTTTGATGTTTGTTTTTATGAACATGCTAAGAAAAATAAATCCTAATTTCCTTACCTAATAATGTTTTGGCAAGACTGACAGTTAACGATCTACTTTTTTTCGTGTCGTCGTTTTATATTTGAAGGAGATTAACGTAACATGGTAGTGAGAAGAAACGAAAAATAAATAAGAATCGGTAATAAATCTCCTCAGAATGTTATGCAATTGTGGCGTAGCGTAGCTTCCCTTTGAACCCTAAAACGTAGTTGCGCAAAATGGCCGCGCGGGCGCGCCTAGCAACAGCGAGAGGCGCGAGCGCGGGCGGCCAGTCGTGATACGAGAGCCGCGCAGTCACCACGCTTCTTGTTACAACGCACGCACGCGTTCGCGACTCGCTTTCATGTTCGGTTGTATGTAACGCTTATCAAATATCTTAATCCGCGTGTGCCTGTGTATAGTTACTAATAAAAGACTAACTATAATACTTGTTAAGAATAACTTTGGTGTTGGTTGTGCTTGTTAAACTTATACTTACTCGTACTAACATTCCCGATTGTACCTTCTAACAACTATTGTCTTGCGTGTGCCGCATGGGTGTATGTATGTGTGTTGTGTGTTATTATCCAAATTAAAAACTCTATTTAAAATATTAAGTGCGTATAATTTCATGGACAAGAAAACACCCCAATCAGAGGCCGCGAGAGACACGTGGTGGTCAGCTTAGCATAGCTTCAACCACCATACTGGTGACCCCGACAGAACAATGGGATCTAAGGACGAGCAAGTGCCGCTAGGAACAGCGCGGACAGGCCTCGGTGAGCATCCAGAACCATCGGAACGTTCAACGGTCACGACAAATGAGCAAACGACGACGCCACGTTCCGAAAATAGTGATGGGGCCGTATCGATAGATTATCGAGACGTGTACAGAGTCGGAATCAAAGTGCCACCATTCTGGCCAGAGGAGCCAGATATCTGGTTCGCGCAAATCGAAGGTCAATTCGAAAACCAGAGAATTACCAGTGACACAACAAAATTTAATTATGTAATTAGCCACCTGGACAATCATCATTCGAGAGCGGTGAAAGACATTATTATAAAACCACCGAGCAGTGGCAAGTACGAAAAACTTAAAACGGAACTCCTGAGACGATTGACAGATTCTAAAGAAAAAAGAATAAAACAGCTGATGATGCACGAGGAGTTGGGAGAACGTAAGCCATCGGATTTCCTGCGACACCTGCAAGGTCTGGCGGGCGTAAGCGTGGACGACGACTTCATGAAGACAATGTGGATCAACCGCCTGCCCCACGGAGTCCAGACAGTCCTTGCAGGCCAGCCCAGCGCGACATCTCTCGAGGACCTGGCAGACTTGGCAGACCGTGTCAATGACCTCACGACAGCTTCGCCAAGAGTTGCTGCCGTCGGAAATGCAGTCCCTCGCTCAGCGATCTCCGACCTCACGCGTGAAGTGGCCGAACTTCGACGGGAGCTCCGCGAATTGAAGACTGGAGGCGGAAGGACTTCCAGACCGCGCAGCTCTTCTGCAAGAGGCGGACGCAACAGTTCCAGCTCCAGGCAACGCTCTCAATCCAACTACAGGAAGTACCCCACATGCTGGTATCACAGTAAGTTTGGAGAGAAAGCAAGTAAGTGCACCAAGCCATGCGATTACTCGTCGGAAAACGCAAAGGGCGGTCGATAACGGCGGCTGACGATTGCCCTCCAACTTTACCTGGCCGCCTGTTCGTGACCGATCGGTCTTCGAAGATGCAATTCCTGGTCGACACGGGTAGCGACCTCTGCGTCTTCCCAAAATCAGCAGTGCGCGGCCGTCGTTCAAAAACGGACTATAGTTTATGTGCGGCTAACGGTTCTAGTATAAGTACATATGGTTATATTAATTTTGAATTAGACCTTAGCTTACGTAGAATATTTCAATGGCGTTTTGTAGTCGCCGATGTGACTAAGCCCATAATTGGTGTGGATTTTTTGAATTTTTATGATCTGTTAGTTGACTGTCGCAGAAAACGATTAATAGATAACCTCACATCTTTGTCAACTGCGGCTATCTCAGCCCACGATTGTAATGTTTCGTCAATAAAAGTGGTGACTGGCGAGTCTCGTTATCATAAGGTTCTCGACAACTACCCCGAAATTACTCGACCAGCCGGTAGACACCACGCCATTCCCCATAACACAGTCCATCATATACGAACAACGCCAGGACCGCCAGTTTCCTCACCACCTCGCCGTTTAGCACCTGACAAGCTCAAGATCGCGCGACAGGAATTCCAGTCTATGCTGGCCAACGGCACAGCCAGGCCTTCGGAAAGCCCGTGGGCATCGCCACTTCACCTGGCACCGAAGAAGAACAACGGCTGGCGTCCCTGCGGCGATTACCGTAAGTTGAATGCCCGCACAGTACCTGACAGGTACCCGATTAAGCATATTCATGACTTCACTCACAATGTTACAGGTTGTAACATATTTAGCACCTTGGATCTTGAAAAAGCTTATAATCAGATACCTGTCAGCCCCGAAGACATACCAAAAACCGCTATTACAACTCCTTTCGGCCTATACGAATTTCCCTATATGGCGTTCGGCCTGAGAAACGCCGGACAAACCTTTCAACGGTTTGTAGACGAGGTAACCAGAGGTCTGGATTTTGTTTATGCATACTTGGATGACTTCCTCATCTACTCACGCAGTGAAGCTGAGCATGAGGAGCATCTTCACAAGGTTTTCCAGAAGCTCAAGGATTATGGTCTCATGGTAAACACAGCCAAGTGCATCTTCGGCGAGAAAGAGGTGACGTTTTTAGGATACCGAATCTCAGCCAGCGGCTGTAAACCCCTGGACTCTAAGGTCGAAGCGGTGAAGAAATTCCCGCCTCCTACAAACACCAAGCAGCTTAGAGGTTTCCTGGGCATGCTCAATTTTTACAGGAGATTTCTTCCACAGGCAGCCCAGATTCAAGCTCCTCTTCACGCTTTGCTGACTGGTTCGGTAAAAGGGTCTCATCCTATCACTCTCAGTGGAGAGACTCTAGCAGCCTTTGAAGCCTGCAAGGAGAGCTTATCCAACGCTGCTCTGCTGGCTCACCCAGACTGCTCAGCCAAACTCGCGGTAGTGACAGACGCATCAGACAAAGCTCTTGGCGCAGTGTTGCAACAATTCAAGAACAGCACCTGGGAACCGCTCGCATTCTTCTCGAGGAAGCTTACACCTGCTCAAGTTAAGTACTCTCCCTATGACAGAGAACTTTTGGCGATTTATGAAGCCATAAAATATTTCAGGCACATGCTCGAGGCCAGGCACTTTGTGGTATATACCGACCACAAGCCGATCAGTTTCGCATTTCACGAACGAAAGACAAACTGTTCACCACGCCAGTACCGACACCTGGATTTCATCTCCCAGTTCACAACGGACATCCGGCACATATCCGGAAAGGATAATATTGTCGCCGACGCCCTATCGCGTATCGAAGAACTGGGAGCACCGGTAAGTCTCGAGTCTCTAGCCGAAGGTCAAGCTTCTGACCCTGAGCTACAAACGCTGTTAAGCGAAGGCTCCTCCCTGCAGTTGCGAAAGTTGCACGTACCTGGTAGTCATGTGCCCCTGTACTGCGACATCAGTACTCCGACCTCCAGGCCTTATGTCAGTAAGTACTTTCGCAAGCAAGTTTTCGACAGTTTACACTCTCTCAGCCACCCTGGCGCTAACGCGTCGGCTAAATTAGTCTCCGAAAGGTTTGTTTGGCCCGGCGTTCAGAAGGACTGCAGAGAGTGGACTCGGGCGTGCATCCAGTGCCAGCGGGCCAAGGTCAATAGACACGTGACCGCCCCCCTTGGTACCTTCAACTTACCTCGCGCTCGATTCAAACAGGTTCATATTGATTTGGTAGGACCTCTCCCTATTTCGCATGGCTATCGGTACTGCCTGACAGCCGTGGACCGGTTCACTCGTTGGCCGGAAGCAGTACCGATCGAAGACATTACCGCGGAGACCGTTGCCAAGGCTCTGCTGTCAACGTGGATTGCTCGATTCGGCTCTCCAACAGACATTACAACCGACCGTGGCAGTCAATTTGAATCCGAGTTGTTCCAATGTCTGTCAAAGTTAGCCGGCTTCGAACACAAAAGAACAACAGCCTATCACCCTGCATGCAACGGCCTTGTGGAACGATTCCACCGTCAGCTTAAAGCCGCAATAGTATGTCATGCGAACGAGAAATGGACCGAATCACTACCTTGGGTCTTGCTCGGCATAAGAACCGCCTTCAAGGAGGATTTACAGTCATCCGCAGCCGAACTGGTGTACGGAGAACCACTAAGACTTCCGGGTGAGTTTTTCGACTCGACTATGACTGGTACGACAGACATGTCTGTATTCACCGCCAGACTGAGAAACTTCGCCGAAAAGCTAAGACCCGCACCAGCTGCCCGCCACACAAAACCAAAGGTATTTGTTTATAAAGATCTTTCCACCTGCGAATACGTATTTCTCCGGGAGCACCCAGCGCGAGGCACACTGCAAGCAGCATATTCTGGCCCCCATAAGGTAATATCCCGCGACGACAAAGTGTTCAAGATTCTTCTCCATAACACTGAGAAGACAGTGTCCATAGACCGACTCAAGCCGGCCTTCACACTGTCTCCCATTGTGGAAGGTGAACAACCTACAGCTCCGCCGTTAAGTACAAGTCGACACCCTCGTCAGCAGGTCACTCCTAACACCCACCAACCTGACCAGCCCGTAAACCCTGCAGCTACTACAACTCCACAGAAGGCCACACGTTCCGGTCGCAAGGTCAGATTCCCTGAGCATTACAAAGACTATTATCGCCCTTGACGGTCTCTGGAGGGGGGTGGTGTGGCGTAGCGTAGCTTCCCTTTGAACCCTAAAACGTAGTTGCGCAAAATGGCCGCGCGGGCGCGCCTAGCAACAGCGAGAGGCGCGAGCGCGGGCGGCCAGTCGTGATACGAGAGCCGCGCAGTCACCACGCTTCTTGTTACAACGCACGCACGCGTTCGCGACTCGCTTTCATGTTCGGTTGTATGTAACGCTTATCAAATATCTTAATCCGCGTGTGCCTGTGTATAGTTACTAATAAAAGACTAACTATAATACTTGTTAAGAATAACTTTGGTGTTGGTTGTGCTTGTTAAACTTATACTTACTCGTACTAACATTCCCGATTGTACCTTCTAACAACTATTGTCTTGCGTGTGCCGCATGGGTGTATGTATGTGTGTTGTGTGTTATTATCCAAATTAAAAACTCTATTTAAAATATTAAGTGCGTATAATTTCATGGACAAGAAAACACCCCAATCAGAGGCCGCGAGAGACACGTGGTGGTCAGCTTAGCATAGCTTCAACCACCATACAATCCCCCAAACTTAACCCGTTTTAACCACAAAAATTAGTTGACACGCCACTTCTTTTTAAATCTACCGGACAGCCCGATTCGTTTTCGGCCAGCCCTTTTCTTTTTTTTTTTCTAATTCCGAGAGACATGTCGTTTTCGGCCAGCCGTACGCAAGTTGTCACCGAGTCAAACATCCGGATATAGAACGGTTGCGTAGACGTCTGCCCTAATTGGCGGATTCAAGTGCAAATTACGACCGTTATGATATTTTTGGAATTGGAAATGTCATTGGCCCGGATTGAAGGGAAGTGTGTTTATTAGCGATTGAGATCGTAGTTTTTAGAACCTAAATGCCAGTGACCTGAGGGCGGATATGTTACCTTACCTACTTAGTTCCTGATATATCTTACTCAATAGTTTTCCAAAAACTATTTTTCTGGAAGCTCTAATAAGGGACTTGAACCAACATGAGAGAAGATTTCAAAGTAGTTAATCTTTATTGCAACATTCACAAAATCCGTACCAAACATCAAGGAAATAGAAAATTTGAATGATTTTTGATACCTAGTACATACAGTAAATTTAACATTTTATCTCCGACATCAATATTTACATATAAAACACTCCTTTAGCAAGAAGTTTCACTTCGTTACACGCTTCTTCCTAAAGATCAAGTCACTAACCAGCCGACTTGCTACACATTAGTTTAACAACATTATTGACTTAACTCGTTAAGTCAACATACGTACTACTTACACAAGATGTTTCATCCTTTTCAATTTAATGTCTTTAGTACAGGACAGGAAGCTACTGGAGTTAGTGGGAATGGGTTCTTCTGATATGTTCTGAGTCATTAGAAAGATTGCTGTTTGTTATCTAAATTATACTGTAGTGTTAGATTTTCTCACGATGTTGATACACGTCGATTTTGAAGAGGGCTTTCTGAATATGAGAACAAATAGGAATATTACATTAGATAACTATTTCAAATAAATGTTTACCTTGTTCTTAATGTTGTTAAATAAGGTAGTGTAAACATGCTTTGAGCAGAGCATTCATGTTAACGAACTCAAGCTAGCACTAAAGGCAGCAGAAGTTTTATTGAAGAGGTTTTTCTACTGTCCAGTAAGTAGCTAGCGAATAACATTATCCGATAGATAAAAGAAACTTTCAGTCATTATAACTCCACCTTCTTATTCGCTCTCACGATAATTACGCTTTCTTATTATTACAGTTTTCTAAGTAAACACAATTATCAGATATAACTTCGAATCATTGATATAGAAGCTAATATGTGACAATAGCTCGACTTCAGATAAATGACCAACACCTGATAGCATCAAACCAAACAACACAGAACCGAAGTTCGACATATTGCCACTTATGCACGAATTCTCAAGTGCGAATGAGAGGCAATATGTGAAACATGGTTCGCTGTACTCAGATTGTTAGACAAAGGTTAGACAAAGATAACAATAAAAGTTTATCGCTGCCAAGATTTCAATGAATAGACTGCAGGATACGCAAGGGAATCAATTGTAGAGATTGAGTGCATGCGGGTAACTTGTCAATGAAAATAAATGGCACAGGATATAATTGCAATGTGTCATTGATATTTATTTGACAGGTTAGTATTATTTTGAATGTGGTATTTGTAGCAATATACAGATGTAGTGAGAAATTGCTTTCCTTCGTATATACGAAAAAGAAAACTCGGAAAGGTTCGTATTAATCGTGCTCTCTCAATAAGCTTCAGTACCCATCTAACAGCCGGAGGGGTAAGTCGCGTCAGCAGACCAATATATATATAGAGTGGGTAATATTAGTTATAGTTTTAATAATATTTTGAGGTTACTTAAAAAAAAGATTTGGTTGCCATGCCGAAACCTCGAAAGCGGTTAAAAATCCAGTCCAAGGTATTATATTTAATATTTACCTGTACTTTATATCAGAAAACACTAAATTCAAAAACAGCAATGACACAGAATATTTTGGCAAAGTGCAACAACGAATTTCGAACGCAACAGGTATATCCAGACCTACAATAAGAAAATATTTGAACCAGGAAGAAGAATATAGAAAAAATAAACATGTCGACTCAAACAATATTAAGCTGGGTAGACCACGAAAGAAATTCTATTTAGATCTTGATGATTTTGATTATGCAGTGATACGACGAATGGTTTATAACTTTCATCTCATTTACAAACAGGTCCAAACAATAAAAGCACTAAAGTCCAAGTTAATAGAAACTATGAATTTCCAAGGATGTGATTTTACACTTAGAAGAATACTTCGCCAAATGGGTTTCTTATTCAAGAAAATTACTAACAATAGAAAAATGCTGATGGAAAGAGATGACATTAGACTTAAAAAAATAAAGTACCTTGACTTAATAAGGAAGTACAGATCTGAAGACAGAGATATTGTGTATACTGACGAAACTTATATTCATACATCCCATTTAACAGGGAAGAGCTGGATAGATTCTACGGATAAAGGAGTGAAACAGTTGATCTCAAAAGGTCAACGTCTTATTATAGTACCTACACGCAGGTAGTGCCAAAGGATTTGTACCGGGTGCTCTACTTATGTATAAGTCAACTGATAAAACCGGTGATTATCACGATGCCATGAATAGTATTAATTACGAAAAATGGTTACGGAATCAACTTATTCCCAACTTATCTCCAAATTCTGTTTTAGTAGTAGACAATGCTGCTTATCACAATAAATATGTAGAACGTCCGCCCAACTCTAACACTGCAAAGCCGCTCATGATAAAATGGTTACAAAAACACAATATTCCCCATAGTTCATCATTAACCAAAATACAACTATACGAAATTATTTGTAGACAAAGAATACTTTGTAGAATATTCCATTGACAAAATTTTACATCAACATGGACACGAAGTGTTAAGGTTACCGCCATACCACCCCGACTTCAACCCTATTGAAAATATATGGTCACAGATAAAAGGATACGTATCGAAAAGGAACATAGATGACTACAGTCAAAAAATTGTTAGAAGAAAAAATAAATATGATTGGCCCGGATGAATGGAAAAAAGTTTGTGATCACGCTGTCAAATGTGAAAATGAATATCGCTCACAGGAACACTCGATGGACGATTACATTGATAGGATTCTAATTAACTTAAATGAAAGCTCAGACGAATCTGAAGATGACATGCCTGAATGTTACTCAGATTGTGAAATGGAAAACGTTGAAAATATCGACCCAAACATGCAGTTGGTAAAATTTGAATGGTAATTTCCACGGGTCAAGTATTTCACAGAACAGAGGTAACTGGTGACCGAAGAGCTAGCGACTTCCTCGCATAACGTACCAGTATTGCGATACAGCGAGAAAATGCCGCCAGCATCCTTGGTACAATTCCTAAAGGGCCTATCTTAGATACTAGCTTAGCTTTTACCATATTTTCATAATTATATGAGAAACTAAGACTATTTAGTATGTAGTAGTTTAATTATGTAACTATGTGCATGTAAATAAAGTTACTTATGTTAGGCACCTATAAGTTTGCGTTTGAAAGACTTTATTAGTCCAGTAAAGATACGGTTTTAAAAAACATTATTCAATAATAGCATTTTTTCTGTTTATATCGTATTTAAATGATATTTTGAGATGACTGAGTTAAAAATCCTACAATCTTTTCGTCGGGAAGTAAATATTTTACAAAATACGTGTGAAGGGTTCGTCTATTTTTTTAGTTAGGTTCATCCAACAAGAACATGTATTAAGGAACCAAAATAAGTATTAAAATATTTATTAATATTTTTGTACGATTTTTTAACAATTAACAAAAGTGGCGGTTTTCATGTTTCAAATTTTGTTGGATTTGTGTCTAAATAATTATTGACGTGACAACGTCTTATAAATTGGTTTGCCGGGTGACACTTCAAGAAACTGTGTTACGCTCCGCTCACGTTATGCGCTCACAATGAGAGCGAGTGAGAGGCACGCGTCCCTTCCACTCGGGCATGGTTAGATTGGTTAGCCCGCCTAAGAGCGTTGTCACGTAAAACTTTCGCCCGTATACCGGCTTTACAGGCAACCAATTTTTTTAACATGTTATTAAAGCCGTATGACTGAATATTCCTGCTATTATGAATTATTTCCAAATGACCAATTTTTCCATACAGTTAAAAATAAAATGACTGAACTATTATGGGTTACTTACTTAGTTGCGAGAAGGATGCTAATAAAATAACATAAAATTATAGCCCTTGAAAATATTCCCTAATAAGTTTTGTTTTATTTTACGTTATGTTTTAATATGGGGATATTTTTTGTAATAACAATCTTTTTTCTAAGTTACAGAAGGTGGTTGTAACATCTCTATATTATATATTAGCTTTGACAGTTTAGTTCATTGTGACATTTGACACTAAACAATAAAGTTCCATATTACTAGATATGAAAAATGAAAATGTCACTCATTTAATACGATCATTGATTGACAGTTCAGTTCGGGTATCATCGTATTCCGATAAAGATCGGAGTTTTCCCGAAGGAAAAGAATTTCTCACTACATCTGTAATACTTATTACTTACCTACTGAAATTAGTTAGACACCTATTTAAATATTTGATAACAATGAAAGACGTGCACAAAGAGTTTAATATTGCAGCTTGGTTTTTAACGTTATCATTTTGAGAGGAAAAGGAATTGCTTTCCTTACCTGATGGCTGAGTTCGATATCTTCTAAGAACACTCAAGATAATTCAGGGTCTACTTCACTGCTCAATTATCTCGTCTGTTCTGTTTACTTGCGGATTCGAAATAATGTGATTTACTTGAAAATTATCTTACCATTATAGTTCATTTATCACTTGTCTTGGTACCCAATATTTTGCGGAGCTTACTAATTAGGACATGACTTTTCTTACGCCATCGCCATAACACATCATCAGAATATTTTAGTCCACTGCTGGACATACATAGGTCTTTCCTAGTACTCGTAGTTGTTATATATGGATGCAATAGGAGGTAATGCCCATAATCGCCATGAGACAGAAATTTGCATCATAAGATTCTTACTTAAACTCATTCGATGTGAATATGAATCCCAATTTTCCGTTAAGATAAGTATTTTAAGAAATCCGGAAACCTGTCCAGACATTATACGCGTTTTATTTAATTATGAAACGGGACTGGGGGAAAGAGCTAACGGAGTGTAATAAAAATACCTAAATGACGATGTTGATGTCATTTAAAAAGAACGTTTTTGGTGACTGAGACTTATGAACAAACTGCACTGTTCGGGGAAATTTATAGACGCTGTTAATTTTCTTACGAGAATAGTTTTGGATGATTTGGACGAGAAGGAAATTGAGCTGTCAATTCTGTGAGTGAGTTTTGTATGTGGATTTTTATTTTTAGAACAACTTTATGAAAAAGACAAATATAGGAAATAATATTGTCAGCCTCCGTAGCCTAGTTGGTACCCTGCCTACGAAGCTGGAGGTTCCGGGTTCAAATCCCGGCAAGGGCATTATTTGTGTATTTATTTATCACAAATATTTGTTCCTTGGTCGTGGCTGTGTATGTATTTAAGTATCTATATGTATCTATCTATTATATAATATATCGTCGCCTAGTACCCACATCACAAGCCTTAATTGAGCTTACCGTGGGACTAGGTCGATTTGTGTAAGACGACCCAAGATATTTATTTATTTTATAGTAATGATTATTTTTTTATGCGCGTAAGTACGCGTAACTTGCAACTCTTGCAAGCGGTGTGCCGTGCCATCTACTTACTATGTTATTTCAGAGGCGTGTGCAGAACAAGCGCGTGTGCGTGGCGTGTGCGTTGTAGAGTATGTAATGTCATATTAGATGGTACACCGCTTGCGTGGCGTGCACGCATCTGGTGTGGCTCAGCCTTTAGTCGTGTCATGCGTCAATCTTGATGAGCACGAGACAGCATCAGCAGTCGACGAAAGGCGATAAAACCGCAACCATCACAGGCCTACCTACAAGTCCGTTAAACCCGCAAAAACTTCATTGAGATATTCTAATATAATCTTTCTGTTGTCGACATAATTTTTTATTAATAATATTGTTTTTTCACTTGTCACAAACACATATTCTTTGAATATAGGTAAGTAGATTAGATACTTAGGAGTAGAAATGTTGTTTTAAGTTTATAACTAGTCAATACAAATCACACGTTGTCAACAAAATACCTAATATAAATCCCACGTTCGACTGGCATCCATCTTAATGACAAAAGAAGACTAGTGATTGTAGCCGTCGCGAATGAAGACAAAATATCAGGCTTAAACACCTACGCTACCCAGTGAACAAATATCCTACCTCTACTAAATCACTACCTATTTATTTTGTTAAACTCTTCAGACCTCGCACTCTTAAAATATAATTAAACGCCGCCTCTTTGTTTGAATAAAATAAAGAAAATTCAGGGAAATGCCAATACAATCTGATGTTAAAAACGGTTCCACATGTACATAAATATTAAAAAAATATATTTGTAATCAGCATGTTTTCAGCATTTTCTACGTATAATTCCACCTGACCCATATTCATTGCCCGTGAGTGTATAGTCAAGGGCATTAATATATATACACTTCTCCATACTGATCCCTTACAAATGTGTCTATATATTAATGCACTTGACTGTACATACGGTGTGTGCGAGGTCATTAGTGACTCAGGAAACACCGTGTACCTACCTAACATTAATGATAATAATGATAAATATATATCGGGAGCCCTAATGACAGCCGAGCTAAGAGGGGTAGGATTTTAGTTATCTGCCTCCTAGCTACTCGTTCTTGTTACTAACAGTTGCAGTACTCAGAATCTTGTATCTACGCATCTACGCAGCAGTAGAAAACGAATGGAGAGTTCTAAGCTTGTGTCCATGCATAGATGCATACCCCATAGAAATAACTTCCTTCGTAAGAATGTAAACCCTTCACATAACAAGACAAGAGTGAATCGTTCTAGGTTACCTATCATAAAGTCGAAAATTGTAATGTCGAATATTAGTATCCCGAAAACGTTTCCCATTTTATTAATTGGCCTAAATTTTGTTTGCCCGAAAGTACGTTTCCCTGTTTATTATTTACCCCCTTTCTCAATTAGCAGCAATTTTATTTCGCTTATGATTCGAATCAACACTCGTAAAAATTCCGAAGTATCATTTGCCAACTACTTTTTTTGGCATAAAGTATTTTGACCGAAGTATTATTTCCCCCCCCCTATCAAACAATCGAATTCATTATTTCGAATAAACACTTGTTAAAATCCCGAAGTATTATTTGCCAACTACTTTTTGTGGCGTCAAGTATTCAGACCGAGATATTAATTTTCCCCTTATATCAAAAGACTAAGACTCCAAAAGCAAAAAATAAAGCAAAGCTCCCGCCTTAGTCTTCTAACCTAACCTATCCGACTCGGATCTGCCCCGGGAGGGGGTCTATACTATATCGGGTGGCATAATGTTTTTATTCCGAAAAATTTGTCGCATAATAACTTTACGCCGAAAAATGAATGGCATAACCATTGTTGCGCATATTTTTGTTATGCCGATATTGTTAATCCTAACTTGGTTGTTCCTAAATATTGTTTGTCCTAATGATTTTCGTGTCTTATGTATATGTATCGAAAAATTATTGTGCATAATGGTGATGTTCCTACTATTTAATGTACTAAAAGTGATTACCTACCTTTAACTAACTTTAAAAATATTTTTTTATTCCTTATACTTAACTATTACTAAATAATTCGCCCTATTGTCCAAAGAATTTAAGTGAGCAATTTTGACCTGGGAACCGGTCGACGAAGCCCCGCTGCGCGGGGCTTCTATTTCCGCTCTAAGGGATAAAAGGTACCTAACGAACCTATCCAGGTTAAGGTAGGGGAGGTTCAGATTATTTCTTTTTTAATGCGGGGGGCTTCGCCCCCCGAGCCCCCCTGGTGGGGGGCTTCGCCCCCCCGTCCCCCCTTTTTTTGGTTTTGTAAGTATGAGGATGTGTAAACAATTGATTACAAATACTTAAGTATTTAAAGACTACGCCATTCACTCCGCCCTAGCTTCGAAACCTAACCAATCCACGTCGGTTTTACCCTGGTTTACTTGAACATTTTTTTTAACCAATCACCCTGTTGTTCAAATGTTTTGCATGTTGTTATTAAAATGCCTTTTTAAATGAAATTTCGGACATGATAAAAGTAGGCGCAGTGAAAATTGACAGTTCGAGTAGTAGGGAAAACAATATTTATTACAATGAACATTAGGATTAAAAATGATATTTCAATTACACGTAGCATCGACATAGCATCGATGGTAACCTATTGAAGTTTCGAAAATCCTTTATCCGATTTTCACTTGTCCGACAATCGTTCTTCTGGTTATTGATATAAGGGAAAATTAATTTCCGATTTATGAAAAGGTGGTTACCAAATCGATTGTCAAATAAAAATGTTGGCAACCGTTGTTCTGGTTACTGATATTAGGTAAAATGACATTTCGATTTCGCTTAGCATCGGATTTATGAAAACATGGTTAACAAATCGGTTGTCAAATAATAAATTTGGCAACCGTTCTTCTGGTTATCGAAATTCGGGAAAATGATGATGTGGGATAGAAAACGAGGACCATTTCAAAAAGTATGGTAAACAATGTACATGGATTATAAAAATTCGAGGAACCGTTTTCGGACAAGTGAAAATCGGACAAAGGATTTTCGAAAGTTCAATAGGTTACCATCGTTCTATGTCTAACACGGGAATGAATTGATGAACACTGCAGTAGTGACCTTTTATACTGTCAGGCCACCAGCCACCTGTTCATAGGTTGGTATCATCTACCTGCAAACCTGCATGGACCAAGCAAAGACCACTCCAAGCAAAACATTGCTTATCGTTTTCTAGATTTAGTAACTCATATCTCCGACACGGCCATACTGACAAGACAAGCGTCCTCGCTTGTATCTTTGTCACCACTCGGTTACTCCTGACCAAATTATCTGTCTACGTAAAATCAACTCAACTCAAGGAAAATAATTTTATTCTTTGCAAATGAATTTAGGATCACTTAAAGTCAATTCATTACCACCAATTTAAATGCAAGACCAGACAAGTACCACTTGGCTTTCATAGCCACCTTTTACGTAAAACACATGACGGCAAACTTTCGGAAGCAGGTCTCTCATTCGTGGCCTATTGGTTATCACATAACCACACACTACGCGCATCCCCAAGGGATCGCCGAGTCAACCCTGACTCTACGGTCTCTACAAGACCCGACCTCCGCCAGAGCTTATCGCGCACCGCGTACCCACGGACTACTCAAAGGTAGACACCGACTTCTAACGGGCTACGGCTACGATCAAGCCTCTGGTACGGTCGACCAACCGAACTGAGAACCTCATCCTTCATGCCACAACAATCTTCATCTACTTCACGTGGTACTTGGCTTTCTAGCATTTTCATTAACAACAAAATGTTATCTGTATTCAATCATTTATGAACTTCAATTTGTTAGACAATTTTGATAGTGCCACCAGCTCAGTTTCAGTTACCAGTAAAATCAAAATTAAGGAAACACAAGTCACGTTTATGTCTATCGGAAACTCACATTGTGACATAGTCACCTCATCCCGTTTAACAACAATAACTTATTTTGTGGCATTACCAAAATGATCTCAATTAATGAATGATTCAAATTAGTCAACCTCTCGACTCAAACAAAAACGTAAATTGCTCAACCAGGTTACATTATAACCATCCGATTTCATTTCAGTCCATCGGATTGTTAGGATCCAATAACCTATCAGAAGTTAACCATCTCAGCCGCGTAAGTGCTACTCCTCGCAAAGAGTATACTGCACATAAAAAGCAGTCCACGTGCACCTTTTACATGCTCCGGAACTTCCGATGCGATTATTCGATCACGCTCAATCCCTCGGACTTGCTCTCGGTCCATTGAAAGCTCACATGACTCATGATTAGAACTCATTAAATTTAAAAATTACCCTTTCCGCATTTAAAGTAGTTAATAGATGATTTTAATGCCGCAATTCAGAATCATATTTTCTTAAGGTACTCGTTTAATCAACCCAGGGAATTAAAATCAACTTCATTAACATTCGAAATAGACTAGTCAGTCTAACTATGTACTTACTACTTTACTAGCCAGTAACCGACACAGTTCTACAATAGTCAAATGAAACACTTCAACAAACCAACAAATGGGTTGCAGTACTCACAGCAGTTACAATACTCCAGATGCTACACCCAGCAACTGAGTCTTAACAACCACCTACATGGCTGTCGCACAATCTAAACGCCTTGACCACATACACCATTAAACCAAACGAACGCCACTCACAATCGTGGCCGCACTGAGACGGAAAAATAGATCCGATTTTACACCTACGACTACGAATGATAAATGGTGTATGTAGTCTGAGAAAACTGAACCCAACAAAAATGTAAAAAGTTTCATTCCACGATTGCAAACTAATTGATTAATTTCAATAAAACTTACAATTTTAATTGAACTAAAGAAGTCAAACTGAAACTATTGACAGCCCAAATAATAAGAAATTATTATCATCACCATCATCATGACAGTCATCATGATCATCATCATGACCACCATCATGACCACCATCATGACCTTCACCATGACCTTCACCGTGACCTTCACCGTGACCTTCATCATGACCTTCACCATGACCTTCACCGTGACCTTCATCGTGACCTTCATCGTGACCTTCATCATGACCTTCATCATGACCTTTCAGAAATTATTATAACCGATCTCAATGCGTTTAATAAAACTTGTTTATTTTAAACTTGCGTAACTGTAACATTGATGTCTAATTTAGTTTCAATTTTGCATTTCTTCCTCCATTTTTTTTTTAACTCTAAATAATCGAAAGGGAATAAACCCTCGATGGCTACAAAACAACATTAGTTTCACCAATTAGCTCAGACCTCAAATAGCCCAACAAAAATGTGAACTGCTCAGCGGATTAACAACGTGTCCACACCACGTGCTGCACCAGGTGTTCACGGTAGGCAGTAACGACACCTGCTACGCCACCGGGCATGACATCAACAACTTGCAGGCCGGCAGCTCGTTCTGACTCACCATGTTGAACTGTAATCATTAAATTGTACGATATCATTTTTATCACAAAAACAAAGTATATTCAAAGCCGACTGATTTCCTTTTTTTTTCAAGTAGACTATAAGCAGTTTTGAACAGATGTTGAGATAATTGGAATGCTAGACCTAATCATAACACTAAGTACCTAAAGTTTGAGGTTAGACACTGACCTCATCTTATACTCGACATCAAAATAAGATTGTGCTTCACTTTACTACAATCAAATTAATCTCGCAAATAATAAAACGTATTAAGAACACAAAAACTTAACGTTACAAACAGAAATGTCAACCGTTAGTTCTTTAAACTACTGCTTCTAATTTTTCATTAAAACAATTGGAAAGAAACCTGTCCTTTAATTTCCGTTGCTCCAAAATAACCATAGAGTTGGCGTCTTCAATTCTTAATTTCTTGGACATAGGTATCGCAAGAAATTGCGCTCGTTTCATCGTCACAGCATATTCATCATGGATGAAACTGTAGACTACTATGACAGTGAGCTTGTTGATCTTGAAGTTGAACATCTGTAACGGTAATTTCACACGCATAGAAAACTTTTAACACAAGGCATGGATTGAAAATGTTTATCACTATCACAAATTAATTTTTGGTAGACTCGAAAACAAAACAAAACAAAGGGCTACCTGCCCATATTTTGGTACTGCTAGTATTTCACAACTAAGTAAGTAATAAGTATGGGTCATGATATACTTTGAAATCACTAGAATTACTGTTTTTATTTCTTTTTTTTTTTTTCAATAGGGTAGGATACCTACCCACACGTTTTCTTACAACAGTAATCACAAAAAAAAGAACAAAGCAGTTTTCTAAATCACGACTCAAATCAAACTTAACTGCAAACATAGTGAACAATCATTACCTTACCAACTGTTGTCGATTTTAAACCTTACCGTTTACATGTGATGCAATACCAGTACTCACTGTTACGTGAGCCTTGAGTCTTCATCCCACTTGCTGATATCGGGAGCCCTAATGACAGCCGAGCTAAGAGGGGTAGGATTTTAGTTATCTGCCTCCTAGCTACTCGTTCTTGTTACTAACAGTTGCAGTACTCAGAATCTTGTATCTACGCATCTACGCAGCAGTAGAAAACGAATGGAGAGTTCTAAGCTTGTGTCCATGCATAGATGCATACCCCATAGAAATAACTTCCTTCGTAAGAATGTAAACCCTTCACATAACAAGACAAGAGTGAATCGTTCTATGTCTAACACGGGAATGAATTGATGAACACTGCAGTAGTGACCTTTTATACTGTCAGGCCACCAGCCACCTGTTCATAGGTTGGTATCATCTACCTGCAAACCTGCATGGACCAAGCAAAGACCACTCCAAGCAAAACATTGCTTATCGTTTTCTAGATTTAGTAACTCATATCTCCGACATATAAATACCTTACTCCATCATGGTAAGGACACCGAGGTCTCTTTGAATTGATTCTGTGTATGAATCATACGACCAGCAAAAAATGTGTAATGAACCATGTCCCTGTACGGGTCACTTGGCTTTAGACCTCAAATAGAAAAGGTGAGAGATAAAAATACTAAAACCCCAGACGGCCTGAACTGGCACGTGATTTTCGTTAGTTTGTGAACCGACTTCAAAAACGGAGGTTCTCAATTCGACTGTATTTTATATGTATGTTAAGCAGGCCATACACGTAAGGGTGTACCTGACAGGTTTGCCTGTACAGGTCAACTGTTCAGGTAAACCGGAGCGTGTATGTTACAGAACTGGTGCAGGTTTTTGTAACATACACGCTCCGGTTTACCTGAACAGTTGACCTGTACAGGCAAACCTGTCAGGTACACCCTAACGTGTATGGCCTGCTTAACTCGATATTACCGGGAATCATGAGCCGATTTTCAATTGTTTTTATTTGAATGGGTTACCCTCGAGGTGCTCCCGTTGACACCAAGACGGGGTCTGATGATATGATCTTGGGGAAATCGGTTGAAGTCGGTTTTTTTTTATTCGGTGATCATTCAGAAAGTAATGACTAATGACATGAGAAATTTGTGAGTGTGCCTTTCTGCCAGGCGCCTGCACTTACCGCACAAACTCTACTGTACAATGATTACAATGCCGTACTTTTGCTTTATGTAACCAAAATCGCATGCAAGTTAACACTTTAACACTAAGTTGAAACCATCTGGTTTCCATCTGGGTAAAGCTCCATTCACACAGAGCGTCAACGTTGGGTCTTCAGTTCTCAAGGAATTTCAAGTCAAAATACAATTTATAATAATTTAGCCAAAAAGTGTAAAAATGCTCTTTATTGTATGTTCGTGATTTTTTTATCTTCGCGAAATTTCAAAAATATAATACGAGAAAATCAGAAATGTAATAAGAACACCTATCTACTGAATGTGCTCAAATCACCGCCGTTCTTATTACACTCTGTACTGTATACAGGGCGTCCCAAAGTTATGGGACATGAAGAGGAAGTAGGTACCTTAAATATCGTAGATAGTATATTTTGCTGAAAGAAGACTTTATTTTATTTTGAAAATTAAATAATACTGCATTAAAAGAAATCGAAAAAAAATTGCTTTTTCTAGGCATCGAACCTACGATGTCATTCGAAAGAATGGATAAAAGATAACAATTTTTCTTAAGTAACATAGTATCGAAAACTAAAAGAATAACCAAAAAAGTTTGGTTCAAAATTCGAAAAAAAATTGTACTTGGTTCGATTTCCGGGTGAAGAGACTAAATTTTAAAAATAACATAAAGTCTTCTTTCTGCAAAATACACTATCTACGATATTTAAGGTCCCCTTCATGTCCCATAACTTTGGGAAGCCCTGTATATTATCAATATAATAACATACATGTCTGCGTTGTTCTCGCGGATTGGTACAAGCGAGTTGGATATAGAAAGTCCGCGTTAATAAAGCTGCGGCAGCTCATGGTACGGCTACAGGACTTTTTTCAGAATTTTCCAGACATCGATTCAATTAAAATAAAATAATATTGAACTCAAATTGGCAAAGACGCGGTCATTGAGTCTCTAAATTACGCCGTTCTGTCCTTGGATGTGTCATTAAAAAATCATGCGTTCGCATAAAAACGAACGCAAAAAAATATGTTCATGGGGATCATGAGTTTTCGTCTTTTCGCACGATAGGTAGAGGTACGTCGCCTGCTGATATATAGTCGTCATCACCATCAGATATATCGGATCGGCCACAGTCTATCACATCAAAACTATCTAAACATGCACTCTACCGTCTGATGGACCATGTCAATAGAGGCCTACTCAGATGTTCAGACGTTTGTGAGCACCCCGGCCGCTTATATATATATATATATATATATAATTGTATATCTGAACCAAACAGGCCTACTACCGCGAAAATCGAAATTCGGAAATTTCGAGGATTTTTCTCTGTCACTCAAACGAAGGCGTCGTTAGAGTGAGAGAGACAAAACCTCGAAATTTATGAATTTCGTTTTTCGCGGTAGGGCCGCAGATACCTAATTTATATAGGTACGATACGAACCATATAGGTACGAATACGAACATACTATATTATATAAACACATAAGCAAGAACATCTGTGAATGAGTAAATTTTGTTAAAAGCGTGTGAACATAAGAATAAAGCGAAGTATTAAGACAGAATAATGTTTATCCTGATCAATCGGGTCGGGAATAACGCTTTCAGTATAATGACATCGGGTTCATTGACCCAGTGATTGCAAATACTGTTGGTATACGTCAAAATGTAAGAAAAAATAGTATATGTACAGCCAAGATCCAAAATATAAAAAGTCATCTTATCTATACATATTTTTGGCTCTGCGCACATCTATCTATATCTTTTAACTTGACTGTACAGTCAGGTGCAAAAACAGTTGGAGTGAACTTATTAGTGAAGGCTCTAAACGAATTGTCGTACTACGTTACGTTGTATAAGTAGTTTTGTCCATACAACATCATCTTTATTTATGGGAGGAGTTTTTCTGCTTAACTACTACCCACTACTATTCTAATGTTGTATGACTAATGTCAACTTGCTCTTACTAAGCATTTTCAGAATATTAAACGATTTCACCACCAGACTCAACTGGAGCATTTCTAAACGAAACAATTAGCGAAAACTACCATTTCGTCACATGAATGGCCAGAACCGGACCGATTTTACAACAACGACACCAGCTTTAGGATTTACAACTTTATACCTTAAGAAATAATGGCTTTGATAGATGCAATAGAAGGTTGCAAGGTTTAAACAATCGACAATCGTACGCAGAGTCAACGGTCGATGATTCATCGGTCTCGGAGTTTCAATCCAAAAGCTTCCCGAGATGCCCACTCGTACTCGTATCATAAGATACACAAGCATTTGAGAAACGGGCCCCAGGCCCCATTGGGGTTTACCGTTACCGTTCGAAATTCGTTTTCAGGTATTTGTTTGTCACTCCAATGTAAGCGTCATCAGTGTGACAGAGTCAGAATTGGCTATGTAAAGTTTTCTCTTCAGAAAACTCTCCATAAAACTGCACAAATGTCACCTCACTCGTCACTTAAAAAATGATTATTAACAATTTGTTAACCTTAAAGGTGCATTCAGTTCAGACAAAACGAACATTCGCTATTCTAACCCCCCACTCTACGAAATTCGATCGTTACACAAAACGTGATTGGTTGATTTCGTAGAGCAGGGCATAGAACAGCGAATGCTCTTTTGGTCTGAATGCACCTTGAGGCCTCGGCTACCAGGGAAAAATATTTTCAATATAATATTCAAACCTTCAGAAAACTTTACATAGCCAATTCTGAAATTTACGATTTTCGTGGTTTGCGCTAGACAATGTAGGCATACAGTACAGGCTATACACTATACAGGCCTGCTACCGCGAACACTGAAGTTCGTAAATTACGGGAATTAGTCTCTGTCAGTCCAACGAAGGAACGCAGGACCGGTCATTGTGGCAATCTTTGGGCGAGGCCTATGTTTAGCAGTGGACGTCTTTCGGCTGATACGATGATGATGATGAGTCCAACGAAGGAGTCATTATTAGGGTGATAAGAGAAAAATCCCCGAAATTTGCGAATTTCGGTGTTCGCGGTAGCAAGCCAGATCTCAAAATACTGGTTCGCTCAAGAGCACGAATCTAATTGCGACCATTGAGAATACGGACTGCTGTATGAAAGACGAAAATACTCTCGCGTACGTACTGCTCGGAAAGTTAAGTGCGCGATGGTAAATCTGTCACGTTTTTACGATTTATCAAAGGAAGGATATTTTACCAGATGTTACGGTTTCCTTTTGTGACCTTTGACATTTTTCCATTAGAAAAAAAACATAGGTACTGATTTGATCCATAGTGATGTAGGTATTGCCAACACTTTAAAATTCTGATTGATGTTTGCAGTATTTTGTAAAGTATGAAAGTTTGACAAAGTACACCCGACATTCTGTGACCCGACTTGAAAGGTTTTATCTGATAGGTAACAAATTCACACGATCGTCATAAAGGTCTAAAATAGTAAATACGAGTATTATAATATTCATAATCATAATACTCGTAACAACTTTTGACAGTGAAAAAGGCGACAAATTCTTTTTTTCTATAAGCAATCGACAACACGCATCTAAATTTATTTTTTGATTTGGCGCCCATTTCTACTGCAAACGGTTGTTGAACAGAGAACTTTAAACCATTTAGGTACCGGGTGTTACATTAGTCGTGATACAAACTGTGAAAAACCTGTTAAGATGGTCTTTCTGAACAAGGTTTCCTTCGGGACCCATATGAAAATCTTTATTTTTTTTAAGACTAGTACAGTTCGAGTTAATTAATTATGTATACATTTTTTCAGACTGATCTCTTACAAATGTGTTTACATAATAATGAAACGAGACTGAAAATCATGAACACTTCTGTACCGATCTGTATGAAAACGTATTTTTTTTTTCGCGACTTTCATATAGGTCCCATAGGAAACCTTGTTCAGAAAGACCATCTTAACAGGTTTTTCAGAATTTGTATCACGACTAATGTAACACCCAGTAGTTTGTATGACTAACTTTCGTACCTAACGCAATTGACGCGTTAACTATGTACAAGTTTTTGCAATGACCCATAAAATGTTCGCTACCACAGAAACGCACAAAAGTTTAGATAGAAAGTATATAATAATAGTTATTTATTATACAAGGGGGCAAAGTTGTTGTTTAACTGTCGTGCCAATATTGAGACCTGAGCTAGCGAAAGATTCCAAAATTGAGCCACGAGCGTAGCGAGTGGTTCAAAAACTGGAATCTTGAGCATTGCGAAGGTCTCAAGGCACGAGAGTTGAACAAACTTTGCCGCCAAGTGTAATACAACTTTTTTCCCCTCACTATCGCGAGGAAATATGATTAAAAATCTCATCCAAATGTAAATTAACTTAAAGAAACCATTTAAAACTCAATGTCGAAACGTATCCTACAATAAAGTTACTTCTGGAATTTAAATATAGCCAATGGCTTACAAAGTCACCCATGAGAACGACCAATTTAACATGTGAGCTCCGATTGCGCATGTTTACTACGGTCATACAGATCCACTTATATTAGGCAGTAGGGGGCTATAGGAATTAGAGCAATGTCAAATTACTTTATTCACAAGAGTGTAAAAAGCGTTTTTACCCGCTCGTATTAAACGATAAACGAGCGCTTTACGAGCTAGTGAGGGGAAAATAACAGTATTATTGTATGATGATGTTGTTACCTCTTGCAACATTATGTATGTATTACTTTATTTTTTATTTTATTCGGATATGAAACAAACGGTCATACAAAAAATATTCATACAATTTTTTCACTTAAACTAGACCTATAGTTTCCATTATTTTTTAACAAATATATTTACCTAAAAAGCACAAACGAATACCTACTTCTTGACATGTGTTAGATTTAGCCTAAAAAGTAATAGCAAAAAATTGACTTTACAAGAAACTCAAAGACCTGCGACAAGGAATATGTCGAATAAATATTGTTAATCACGACATAGTAATACAATAATTATTCTATTTCCATAAACTTAAATACAAAAATACAATCTCAAATGACGTCAAAATTCACATACAACTAGACCTGAACAATTTTTTTATAGAATCTGTGGTACAATTGAAAATGTCTACAGTTTTTAAGTTGTTATACTCATTAAATAGTGTGCATGCTCGCTTAATAAATGTATGTTTTGAATAATTAGTTCTACTTCTTGGGATGGAGAATAAATGCCTGTACCTGAGACGATATCGGCGTTCTTTATTACTTGGAACTCTTATACATATGTCTTTTAACAAGCTAGGGGCATCTATGTGGCTATTCATTATTTTATATAGTATAACCGAATCATTACAGTCTCTCCGACACTCAACAGTCTGCATTTCATGTCGGTTTAAAGATTCCACATAATCTTTGTATTCAAATCCACATTTGTAATCAAGTTCATTACTAAGTCTACTTGTATAAGAAAATAACCAAACATCCTTGACATTATCCTAATAAGCACGGAGTCTAATACCATACGCCCCCATAACTTCTATCAACTCGCTCTCATCAAATCAAACAACAATACACAACCTATCTACATATGTATAGTATAGTGTGCACCACCATCACAATAAGGACGGGCCCCCATCTGTCGACGGCCGATATGTCTATGGGCGTTTGTGCACTACACTGACTTTTACCGTCCGGTAGTCCGGTTTTTTACGGTCCGATATGCCACGCCATTAAATGTATATAGTAGCTTGTGCACTATACGTAATTTTACCGTCCGACATTTTACTTTTCCCATTCCGGACAGTATTTTTCCGATTCGAGATGACAGCTATAAAAAACGTGATAATGCTTGTGCACTGCGTCCGGCATTGCACTGACTTTTATGGCTGTCGACTGACTTTTCATGCTACTATGCCGCACCTCCGAGTAAAAAGACGGACAAGTGCACAAGCCAATCATCCGTTTTTTCATGCTACTATGCCGCACCTACGAGTAAAAAGATGGACAAGTGCACAAGCCAATCATGCGTTTTTTTCATGCCATATCGGACCATGAAAATTCGGTCTGCCGGACAGTAATATTCATTGTGGTGCACAATCGCCCTATGACAGTCTGTCATAAGAGCGATAGATGTGCCAATGGTTTCGCTTCACGTAAAACGCGACTACGTCGGCCGGCGAATTTGACACTCGTAATACTCGTACTCGTATGACAGTTTTGATGAGCTCTTTTTCAATCGACTTAATTTTTCGTATGCCCCTGTCGAAATACAGGGTGGAACACGACACGTTAAACATGATATTTCAGACTCTATAAACTACTAAAATTTCGTTTCCGTCTTCGTCGTTATTTAAAAATGTAAAAGTTTTTACACCTTTTACAATACCGCGTTTGTAAAGCAAGTGTGATGAAAACTGCATTACTGTTCAGGATTCTCCCTGTATATTCTAACCTTGAAATGTATAATTCATAGTCTAAACTATTTTAGACTGATACAGAACAAGATATACGAAGGGCTTAACCAATCAGACGTCGACAGATGGGGTGGCGCCCTAAGTTGAAAGATTTATTTAAACTAAAATTCCGTGGTCTGGCTTGGTCAATTAAGTACGATAAGGTTCTAAGGATAAATTCATGTTGGTCGATTGTTATGGACCACACACCGGTGGTGGTTGATGGTAATTAAGTATTTTTTCCCCTCACTAGCTCGTAAAGTGCTCGTTTATCCTTTAATACGAACGTGTAAAAACGCATATTATTCACTTGTGTGGCAAAGTAATAACCTTGGTTTTGGAATAACAAAACGTAAAATGCTCATGGAAATTGTTCCATATTAATGATAATTAAATAATTTGTTTGAGAATTTAGTGTAAAATATAAACCTTTATATAATATGATGATTTTAACATATAAATCCTAAAATTCTATAAGTAACAATTGTTTTAGTGAATGATGATAAGATGACTAGATGCAATCACAAAACGCAGAAAATGTCAACGTCAACATTGTCAAAGAATATTATAGGTTATAATCTTTATTTACCGACTCGAACACGCATAAAAATAGTAAACTAAACAACTTTCAGGGTGTTCTGTTATAATTTTGTAAAAATAATGAATGAGAATGATTTAATAATGCATTGGCGTTGGTGTGCAACTACAGGAATGTGTTAAAATTGTGCTGCGTTTACTTTTTCGTGCTAAGTTTACTGCGACAAAATCTTACATTAAATACATGATGCATTTGGAAAATTATTATCACTAACCCGATGATGATTGTAATATCAACAAATAATTACCTTTTTTTGAGTTTCCTCGCTATAGTGAGGGGAAAAGTTTTGTGTTACACACGGGTGCAAATGTATTTTACTTCTCGTATGTTAAAACACTCGCTGCGCTCAGGATTCTATTTTAGAACCACTCGCTTCGCTCGTGGTTCAACGCTGTTCGGTGAGTTCGTCGCTGTTTTTCGTTAGAGAATACGAAGTTCATACATTAAACGTCAAACTTTCGACGCAATGTAGTTCCAGCTCACGCCGCATTCGTCGCCGAGCACTAGTGTCGTTTAATAGTTATTTATGTGGCTGGCGCATAATAAGAGGCATTAAACATGAGTGTGGTTTTATGAAACGAGCCGTAGGCGAGTTTCATAATAAGATCACACGAGTGTTTAATGCCTAATTATGTACAGTCACATACATAACTTTATCTACATGCATATAATAAGTTTTCTACAATATGTTTATTTTTGTGGCAGCAAATTATTGGTCACGGTTGTAGCGGCGTCCCGGATTTCTGGTGGTGTTTCACACATTTCAACATCACTGTCTTCGTCGTCATAAATAATTTTTCAGTGTAAATATTTCACAACGAACTCGATAATATTTAACTTTCAAGTCAACAGTCCAAAAAAGTTGTATGTTTGAAACCACAGAGCACGGACCTCTTTAGTGTGTAACCTATAGGCAACCCTCCAACCTCCTTGTTCGAAACAATTCAAACAAAACAAATGACTGAACTGACATTAGTTTTTTTTTATTCATAAACCAGGTAAGGTCTTGAGTCGATATCGATTCTCAAATCGATTCTCAGTATTCGACATTTAGAAGAATGTATGGAATATGAATTTTAATGTGAATGAAATTACAAATCGATTAATTCGATAATCGAAGTTAAAGTGTGTTTTTTCTTTTTAACAGAATGTTCGAAATTTAATTGTGATTAAGATATCGGTTGCCGATATCGTAAAGTAAAAATTATGATACACCCACAGATACAGATTTCTTAAAGTAGGCTAATTGCTTACCGCCGCTAAACATATTGTAGACAACTTATGATATGGATGTAGATAAAGTACATTAGTGAATACCATTTTTAGGCTCGACGCTGCCGCAGCACTGACACAGCGCTGACAGCAAGGCGGTTTCCTTAGTGAATAACACTGCTGAACAGTTCTTGTTCTAATTTTACTTAAGGATACAAGGTGGTCAAAAATGAACTGCATTCCCGTAGGCCGCCTTCATGAAGTTTACGCACTTAAATATTATAGCCCCTTTAAGGTAGTATTTATTAGTAAGTTTTCGAAACTACGTCATATTTTTTTTTTGAGACAGTTTAAAATTTTCGTATAATAAAACGGGCAATCTTGGCTAGTATGAGTATGCCGGTTTATTACTAATGATAATGATCAATGAAGTATTCCATTAAACGTCACGTTTTGGCACAGTGGCAGACCTCGCCTCGTAGAAGTACTCCGTGATTTCCGTGAGCCAGTAGAAATCGAAAAAAATGTAAATAAATATAATGGCTTCCTTTCAATAGCATTTGTTGTCTTTAACACATATCGAGAACGTTCCTAGATTTATTTATACGTTACGTAATCTAATAACTACCTATCAATATTTTTAACAAAAAAATTACGTGAACTGAAAGTTTGTTAAAGCTAAAATTGTGTTCATAAAGTGCTTTAATAAAATAATTGTATGTCTTAGGTTTGTTTACATTTTCTGCGTTTTCGATTGGCGTATGGTATACAGCGCTGTGTTATAATACTTATTTTAGCCCTTCTTGGCACCGCCTACGCGGTTTTTTGGACCCCACACAAGGCTGCCCATTGTCTGGGGGCTGGACATGTGCCCTTGGGTGCAGTTCTCGGAAAATATAAATGTGGGCCAGTGACAAAACACTTGAAAGATGAAGTTTTAAATCATAAGTTTAGTTGTAGGTTTAATCTGTTATTTTACTGTTTCTTAAAATACTTTAATATAGTATGGAAATTTTACACGCTGTACGTTAAATAGATAGGTAATCCGTACGCCAGTAGAAAACGAAAAAATGGAAACAAACCTAAAAACTTGCTTTATTTCTTAATCAATAATCACATTAATCAATCACGCACTTTCAGAACATAATCTTCGTCTAATCATTATCAACGCTTTTCTTGGTTCCTAAACATTTATACTTAAAAATGTTGTTATTAATTTATTTATTTGTTTATGTAAATTAATGTAATAAATCTACGAACACACATTCACGTATCACGTTAAGTACCTATGTATGTGTCAAACACAAAAATGTTTTATTGAAAGTCAGTCGTATTTGTTTAATTTTTTTAGTCTACTGGCGCAAGGAATAGGTTCTTAACTTATTTAAAAAATATTGCAGAACCAACCAGAGAGCCAATCTAAATGTTACAAATAAATAATAATTTGTAAAGCCTTGGTATCGTGTGTAGGTACCTAAGTATTTGGTAAAGTTGTATTAGATACTTACTTCTTTTACGATTTAAATTTGAAATCACTCTATTCCATAGAATTATGCATAATGTACTGTTGCAGGGTTAATTTCATGTCATAAGTCATTGCAACGTTCTATGTCATACTTAGTTTACCTTTCGCGCTGATATATTTTTTTTCCGTAGCAAGTTCAAGGTTGTAAACAAAAAAAAACACATTAAGATGACGAGCTCGTAACTAGAAAAAGAGCGACAGCTCTCGAAAGTGAAGAGGTGATAAAACTATTGTAAACAAACAGTTACGGCATGGCCCTTGCCCGTCAAGAGTGCGTCTAGACGGGTTCTAAAATAGCCATTCAAAGCTTTCATCACCACAAAAGGAAGTTACGGACTCCACGGACGGTTACTGATTTAAATGCGATGTGTCAACTATACAAAATAGTCGCCGTAGACTTCGCTGCATACGAATAGGACACGCTGAATAGTTCAATTCTAGGAGTGCTAGCGACACTCGCCATTATAACAACTACTATAGGTACTATATTGCTCTGAATAGTTTTAGGAATTTACTATTTTGTAACTTAAAATAAGTTGTTAGAACTTAACGGAAAGTAAGCGACAGGATACATAATCAACTCATTGGTTAATTAAATTTACAGTATAAAGATATGCGAAAGACTGTGTAGACAATTTAATTGAAATTTTTTTTTAAATAATAGTTAACTAAATATTTTGAATGACGTATTCTTGTCACAAAGCGCGTTTCGAAGAATCTTAAACACAACTAGACGACGAGCTTTGGAGTATCATAATAATGGAGGCTAATCATGGAGTGAGAACCTAGGCTAAATATGTTCGAAAAGAGAATACCCTTGGCAGAACAGGGAAAGAGAACTAATTTTATAACCTTCGTTTGGCCACTGGTCTTGGTTTCAATCAGGCTGGCCCACCTGCGAAGGAAGAGATAAAAAGACAGCTCTAAGATGTGTCAATCAGTATCAAATGTGTTGTCCATACTAGTATCATCCAACATCAGCACATTTGATCAGCTTCCAAGCAAAATTGTTAATATCATGATACCTAGGTACATATACTTTAAATTACTTTACATTAAATTATCAGAAGAATATGTTCCTATTTAGGAATACGCTGCTGATGATAGTAACTATCATACGACTGGTCCTCAGTAAATACCCTTTTACTCATTTAACACAATAATATGATTAAAATCTAGTGCTGTACGTTTATTGTACTTGTTTACTGTATTCTTTGTAAAATTGTGGTATATGTATAGCCAGTTGGCTTATTCGCGAGATGTGATTTCCAGTCGTGCAGTCCTGCAAACCAAATCGTCGCTATAATTACTCAACCTCATATTTTAATCATTAAATTCATGGAAATGTCACCTTTCCTTTACTCTAAATACGGGTGTTTTTTTCATTGCAAATACGAGGTTGAGGTAGCGTCAGTGAAATGCGTCCTCTTACCACAAAGGACTATATTATTCTAAACACTTACATAATATGTAGTCATCGACGTAGCGCCATCCACACAGTATAGACCATGGTTTGAAAAACGTAAAAAAGTTCATTCACAGTCACATTAGCGTCGGTTCCTTTGTGAGTCACGGGACCCGTGGCCCGGGGAATGTGCATTCCTTCACGATCGGCTGTTTTTTTGAAATTCGAACCCTTTAGGAGTTTCCTAGGGATCAGGTAGCGAGGCTTTCTTTCGATTAAATTGATATCGGCTAGATTACGCTGAGCCAATGAGAAGTTTTTATCGATATTACTCGTAGGTATCATAATTTTTTTGTGCTACTTCTAAAACCTTATCAAGTAGTCGAATGAGGAATAGGTAAAATGGCTACAGGTTTTAATTATTAGGTCGTATTCTGATTTGGATATTACTCATTCTCATTTACAATACTTGCTACTTATCTTGTATTAATATGTGTATTTAGGTAACTTCTGCGAGCGCCACGAATAGATAACATGTGATGTTGACATCGAATTTGTCTCATCTTACGTGTCGTGGACAATTAGGATATTTTCAATATACATAGTTTTGTGAACTATCACACTGATGAACCTCTACCTATAGAAATATATTTGAGAAATACCAATTCGTTGATAAAATGTTAATAGTAGGTACCTATCATTGAAAATAGTACCTATATTTTATGAGCGAGCTTCTTTTAGCCGAAACTTATGACCGATAAGAATCTTTCAGTTATCGTAAGGAATTGAGGGACTAGTGCCTGCAAGTAAGTAAATCATAGCTTGTTTCGATAAAAAAACTTATCGTATTCATTGCAAAAAACACAAAATTTATCTAATAATATTTTAAATTTTTGTTTATACAAGCGCTGTATCACTAAACGCCTACAAATATTCAAATTGTATTGCAAGAAATATTATATATTTTGAATAAGATGGAGTTTTTTGGTCCTTAGCCAAAACACCACGATGTTCCAAGCTTCCAAGCAATGTGTGTAGCTTATAGCTAATATTCAGAACACGTACGAAATGTCAACACACATTGTTTATGCTTCTGATTGCCATTCAAATCCGCCTACCAACTGTAAAAAGCGTAATAAAAAGAGGCTCGTCTTGAATACATGTTATTACATCATCAATATCATCATAATTAGAATACACACTCGAAATCGTCCGTTTTTAGCACTTACCCTAAGCATTTCTATTTACGGTGGTACCTTTAATGTTTTGAGTTAAAAATGGATTTTTTTTTAAATCACGAGCGTAAAAAAGTCGCCAATTTTCTTGTCGAAGATATCGATATATTGTACATCCCTAAACATTTCAATAGGTAATAATCAAGTTGTGTTGGCATTTGCTCACCTAATTTATATAATATCTTATCTTATCTACTCAAATCTAATTGCCGCTAGACGCTCCTAAAATTTTTACTCATATCTTTCTTCATTTTGTTTACACCCAGATAGAATTAAGGTTAATACCTTTGCAAGCGCGCTTTGAACAGAACGTGACTGTAAAATGTAGTAAAAACAAGAAAATAAATGTGTTAAGACTGAAAAAAAAAATAAGTTGCTAAATATGTAAAATGAAATGAGTGAAAGTCAACCAATGACCAACCAACATAAGTGTCAAAACCAGTAAACAGTGTCGATACGAAAAAGAAAAAAAAAGTGGCCAGTGCTTCCCGCCGAAAATCCAAGTTTTTTCTCGTCTAAAATGCCAGCGGTGTTGGACATTGAGCCGTTCAGCCAGCCGGAGTGGAGTGACTCCACGGACTCCGAGCCTGGCCCGCTGCCCCAGCTGGGGTACTTCGTGCCAGTGAGGTGCAGGTGCGACCGAGCGTCCAGCCACGTGTGTAGGAGAAGAAGAAGGTAATTATAGTTTGGTTAACCAGTGGCCCCAGGATTTTTGTGTCACTCTTCACTCTAATGATGACTTCATTGGAGTGGCAAGAGGCAAATCCGCAAATTTCTACTAAGGCCAGGTTCGATTGTGAGGTTTAAGTTGTCGTAACTGAAATTGAGCTTTTCTATAAACACCATTACAATCATATAGAAAATCAGTGGAGCTTGTTTATTTAACGTATTAGTATTACGAATCTTAAGAAATGTCACTGTTCCAACAGGCGTTTCTCTGGGGCGCCAGCGTGTATGTATATGTAGTTAGCCAACTAAATTGTTTATCTTCGAACACAATATCACACTTGTAACTTCATCAGAGATACAATGGTTTTACATGTATTTAGCTGTTTCATTGGTGACCAACTTACCCTACCTATATCTAAATTCAAAACGGTAAAGATATAGGTATATTCGTGGTTCCAAATTTGTCACTAATGTAATGTAGTATGTTGCCGTAGCGCTCGACACGATATTTCGTGACCGCTTCAGGCATCATCAGGGTTCATAAGGCAAAATTTGGTAACATAAAACCATATGCAAAACCATGGTTTTATTTAAGCCAACTGAAGTTGTACGAGTATGGAGAACGTTTTAAGTTGTTACCTAATATTTACTACGTATATCTAGTCCTGAGAAAACAAAACACATATGTATCAGTTGTCAGTGCACATGGAAAGGTACCTTGTCGCGATTCTTAGAGTAGACCTTATAAGTTCTTTAATAAAGTCCATTTTAAACACCTTATCTGCACTGACACATAATTATAATAAAGTAATCAAAAGCCGTGTGGTGACGGCAGTAAGAATACATTTGTCACCACCCCAACTCCTCCTACGGGTGTCGTAAGAGTCGACTAAGGGATTGCAGTGTCACTGACCACTATTTGATAAAAGATTGATGATGGGCAGCAGCGTCATCATAGTGGACACATTACTGCGAACGCCAATCCGCTTGCCCAGCGTGGCGATTATGGGCATATACCTTCTAATGCGTTTATACGCATAGTCAATAGGAGAGGCCTACGCCCAGCAGTGGACTATCATAGGCTGATGATGATGATGATTGATTCATCGTCATCATCGTCAGTTATGTTAATATGTTAATATCATGTTAAACCAAAAATAAACCTTACTTTCCCTTGTCCACAGAGAATCTCCCCGATCTCGCCGCTCGGTGTCGCAATGCTCGTGCAACACGTCGAGGCGCTCGTCGATGGCCGCGTCGCCGGCGCCGGCGCAGCTGCCGCCGCTCAACAACACCATGGAGATGTACGTCGAGCCGGTCGTCGAGGATGTAAGTTTTTTATTTCTTCGTGTTTTCCTCCAGAAAGAATAGATATACATTGTTTTTTTCCGATTTTAAGTTATACACAAAACGTTGTCTCAACTTCTATATGACTATATTTTGCTAGTTGGGAAGTACTTATGGTGCCACATTGGCGTTACAAAATATTATACATAAGGGTAAATCTGGTTTTGTGCAAAATTATGTCACTTACGGCCTGTTTCACAATCTCCAGTTAAAGCTATCTGTCAGATAAAAAATAACACTATCTCTTTCTTTCACCTGGAAGTATTCTACCAGAGAGCGTGTTATTTTTATCTGACAGATAGCTTTAACTGGAGATTGTGAAACAGGCCCTTAAAAATTTGTAAAAATTGCTACATCACAATGTGTCACCGTATACGCAGTCCACGTTTGTGGGTGGCCCATTAAGTAAAGGGCTAATTAACACCAGAAAAATGCATGTTTGCATAGTTTAAGTAACATAATTTTGTATAAAACCAGCGTGACTCAGGTGAGCGTAACCATGGCAATAAGAGACAGAAAAAAGTTGATTCACCCACCTATAACTATTACTTTCTTGGCATACAATTTTGGTATAACAGTCGAAGTAAAAAATCAGGCTACAAAACTGTTGTTAGGTACAATATATTGAACCAATTAAATCGATTGGACAATGCTAGCCAATCTTGCGGTGTTTTTTGCGAACCGTTACATCTATTGCTAATTTGCTACACTTTACATCGGCTCATCACTACTTATAAATCTTATAATATAATAGATATCGCAAAAAACCTTTACGAATGGGGGAATAACTTCCTACTAATGCAATTTGTTCAATGTAGTAATATGCTTGTAACTTACTAACCTAATTTATTTTTTAACCCGGTTCCTATTTAATTAAACCTATGTATTATGGTAATATTTTAATACTGAACAACGCAACACGTATTTGACTAGGTACTTTTATTTTGTGCCATTCCCAGAAGACATTTTTCATTAGGTACGCAAATATGAGTTGCCGGTGCGCTATAAAAAGTAGGTCACTCAAATTCGACAACACAATGTTTCCAACGTAACGCCCATCCAATTAATGAAAAAAGTTTATACGTTCCCATATTGGTGGCGGAAATACCAGTATTTTCATAAGGTGTTTCATACATCAAATTTCTCCAGCTCGTACTTTTCGAGGACCTTTCTCATGGATTTGGCAATTTGCTCTGGTCGACTGTAAAAGAATTTGTGCTGACTGCTGCCATCTTCGTTGTAAATTTCAGTATCTATTCTTCCTGACGGTGACAAGAATAGGATCCTGAATAAGGAAACATTATTTCAGTCAGTACACTAAATGATTTTTCGTACGTGAACATTAACTAACCCTTTTGCCTCCCTACCAAAACAATGCTAGAATATTTCGTGCCCAACATGCCAACTTTGCCAACTTGATATCAAGTCTAAAATAATATGCATATTTATTTGCCAATATGAAGTACAGTACACAGTTGGTTACGTGCAATTTGTTGCTTAACGTGGCACACTATTTATTTTTTGACGTGGCGGCAAAAAGGTAAAGGAAACCCTGATTTAAAACGTTAGATATAAAAATCACCAATACGAACTCTATTTTTTTTGCAAAATTTTACATCTTAGCAAAGATATAGCGTGAGGAGCTTTGTTACGCAAAATTGGGCATGGTAATGTGGTAATGGTAACACAGTCTCTAGGTACTAAATGCTTGATATTTACAATTACCTAAGCAATAGATTAAACCATAATCTTACCTGGGTATGTATGTGCCATCGGGAGCATAAGCATTGTTATCTGGTTCCTCATCATCTATTAAATTAACCATAACGAACTTCCTGCTTAAAGACTGAATTTCTGAACAGCTGGCAAATTTTGGCTTCAGATTTTTGCACGCCGTACACCAAGATTTGTGTATTATGACCATCAAGGGTTTTTTGTGGCGGACTGCTAGTTGTTTACCAGATTCCA
>JALPQI010008422.1:0-43148 GCA_025490895.1 Thaumatotibia leucotreta | reverse complement strand
AAGTTCTTGTACCGGCACTTATTTGGTGGATGAGTGAATTTCCCACATCTCGCGCATGGAGCCCGTTGCGCACCGCTGGCCCCGCCGCCGCCGTTGGGCGGGCGGGCGCGCACGCCGCGGCCCCCGCTCACGCGATGCAGCCCGTCGTCGGGCGCGCCGGGGCCGGCGCCCGCTCCGCCCGCCGAAGCGCACGCCGTGCTCGCGTGCCGCTCCGCCGCCTCGAGCGCGCTGGCCAACTCCACAGCCTTCATGTAATCTATACTTTTCTCGGCGAACAATCTAGAACGCATCTCCTCGCTGCGTAATCCCGAGACGAATTGGTCTCGTAGATTTTCTTCGAGGCCGCTTCCGAAATTGCAGGTTCTAGCCAAATGTTTTAACCCTTGAAGGTAAACGCGAATGCTTTCTCCCTGCTGTTGCACCCTTTGCCGAAACACGTGTCTCTCGGCTATCTCGGATCTTTCCGGTTCCAAGTGTTTCTTTAATAAAGCGTCTAAATATTCAAAACTTTTGTCCTCCGGGTGGTCAGGAGAACACAGATCACAAAGTAAATTGTAACACTCGCCCCCGACAACCGTTAACATCGTGGGCACTTCCAAACTTTCACTTATACTATTTAACTTAATAAACTGTTTCACGCGGCGCACATAATTGTCCCAATTAGAATCTAGTGCAAATGGTTCTATTTTACCGATCGGCATTTTGAAATGAAGCGTAAGAACACTTTATTTTAATTTTTAAAACCGACTGCGCCAATGTTAGATAAATGAAAGACCGAGATCCAAAGCAGACTGGTTTATTTTCAAGAGTACAACTACCCACGTACTTATGAGTCTACCCTACATAACAGGTACGACACGTCATAAATTAAAAAAATACTTTAATACTGGACTTTGCATGTGAACCAACAATAAAACAACATAAGCACGCAGACAACATTTACAGTAAGTTATATACTCGAAATTAAAATAATTTTAAGCGACTCGGTTTTAGCGCGATTGCGAGCACGCACTTACGAGCAGGCTAAGTTCACTCATTTTTCTACCACTATAATAAATAATTGCAGGTCCAGACGAGTTCATAAGTATGTATACGATTGTGCTTCTTATTCCAATACAATAAGTGAACCTACACTGGTTCCGTACCATTATTAAAAAAAAAAAAACGCTACACTAAGTTATAGGTACCCTTAATTAATATTGTGCATTTTAATTTTATGCTTACTGCCGACAAACGTTTGTATGGCAACTTCATCTCCAATGCGCTTGCCCCATCGTGGCGATTATGGGCATTTACCTCCTAATGCGTCTATACGCATAGTTAACAGGAGAGGCCTACGTCCAGCAGTGGACTAACATAGGCAGATGATGATGATGATGATGGCAACTTCATTGATTCATGTATGAATAGTGTGATTATGTTTAAGAATTATTACGTCGTGTGTGCCGGAATAGACACTAAAACACAAACAAATCCACAAAGTCCCACAAAACCTCAATTTACACATGTAGGGTTAGGATATTATGATTAAAGCGACAGTATCTAAGTAAGCGACTATCTGTCCCTCTTTTATAGTTTGTAAAACCAACTTTAGCAGTAACAGTAGGAAATGCATCTCTTTTTTTGAGTCAATAATATTAGGGACTTAGTGTAAGTCTTTTTCTGATACTAATGATTCTCTCTGTCAGTGCCTTAAGTGAGTAAAACCCCATTAAAAAACATTACCAAAAAGTTACACTTTATTTTCTATATAAGCTACGTTGGGGTAAGATGAAACGAAACGGCTTTATGGATATGGTAAGACAAAACATCTGTTCGGCTTCTGCAGCAAAAGGATGACGATCTGTCTTACTGCAACGCACGCTTATAATTATAGCTTACACAAATTACTTATACGTTTGTGTTTACGCATTAACAGAACATTTAGTTTGTTAGTTTCAATTAAATTGGTTGGCACTGTAAACCTACATAACTCGTAGTATTAGTTATGGTCGTTTACCTGCGCTTTATCCCAGTGTGTGACAATAGGGCGGGGCCTTTGTCCAAGCTAAACTCTAATCGGTTTACTGAACTTAAACCTTACCAGGGTGCTTAGACAAGTTGCCAATCGCTAACGCTTAATCGTCAATCGTAAACGAACTGTCTTTGTCGCACTAACAAGAAAGAGTGACAGAGAGGGAAAACTACGATACGCTATAAGCGTTAGCGATTGGCAACTTGGCTAAGCATACAGTAGCCGTACCATGAGTAAGGAAAGTAAAGGATACGTTATGCCCCGGCCACGATATTGGTCTAAGGCGACCAGCGGCGAGCGAATCCATGAGTTGGAGCGGGATGCCGATATGGGTACGAGAGGGAGCACCACACGTTTTCCGCTTAGCCGGTCGCCTAATGCCCCGGCCACGACATTGGTCTAAGGCGTCCAGCGGCGAGCGAATCCATGAGTGGGACCGGGATGCCGATATGGGTACGAGAGGGAGCAGCATGCGTTTTCCGCTAAGCCGGTCGCCTTAGACCGATGTCGTGGCCGCGGCGTAAGGTTTTACTTGATACGTAATGCATTCTATCGCGCTCGCTCTGACATCATATTGGAGTGAGCGCGATGGCCTGTTTTACGTGTCGGGTAAACCTAACGTTATCGATACTTGATGTCGTGGCACCGTAAAACGGGGTAAATAGGAATGGCGGGGTAAATAGGAACGTAGAGTAAACTAGTCTGTTAGCCCAGACCAATTTAGAACAACAGATTTTTTAATATGTGTTATTCTAAACTGGACTGTTTGTCCTGCTGGATATAAAGTAATTCCGCGTTAGTAAAGTAGCGGCAGCTCATGATGGTTCTATAAGAGTATATGCGAGTTAACGTTACCTTGACTACCTTAGCATAAGCTGGCCCCGTGAAGAGTTATTTGCGTAATATAATTTCTGTTCTCATCTCGTCCCTGCTCGTACTGGAGAATTGGTACTGATAATATACAAGTATTTTATCATAAATAAATATTTTTTTAAACCAATGCTGTTGTTTCACGGTAACATAAAGTTCACTTCATTTTATATAGGTTTAATTTCACATGATGACTGATCTGTTCATTAAAAACCTCTCGAATCACGGAACATCAATAAAAGATGGCTGCTTTACCGCCGGAGTATTGCCGCATGCTAAATAAAATATTTCTCAATTTATGTATTAAAATAATTTCCAATGTTAGATATAGGTTAGTTAAGTTCAATTAGTTAAGATTTAATTGATGTATACCTACAAATTGTACAGTTTTAAAAATAAAAGCCGAATAAGACATTTGAAATCTGTGAAATAAAATTATGATTTTACTCTTGTAAACCATTTTGTCGGTAGAAATTGTTTTTGGACAGCCAGGCCCTGACTGGGCAGCTCTTGACTGCTATGTTTTTTAATTTGTCTATAAAAAGCAAAGGCTGCCTATATTTTTCGCTACTTTAAGTTACAAATGGAGCTGGAGCTTACAATTAATCTGAAATTCAAGTAAGCAAATAATTAAATTGTGAACGGAGTACTTTGCTAAATATATACCATGTGATCAGCTAGTGTCACGATTAAAATAATAATCCTTTCCAGTGTGCTAACTGACGGCAGCTCATAGCACGGCAGCTCACGCCTACACATCAACCTTAATAGTACATTACAACACGAGTGCGAAAAACATGAAATCCGAAACGAGTGACGATGTTTTAAAACACGACCGATAGGGAGTATATTAAATCGACACGAGTTACGAATTTCGTTTTTGCACGTGTCTCGTACGACGTTTTTTTAGTGCAGATGGACCTCCGAAGTTTTGGACCTGACGTAAAATGACCCACTTCTCACATTAAAGCCTAAAAAAGGCACCATCTGTACTACAAAATCAGTGAAATACGGATAAACGCATGCACATGGCAACACTGCTCCCGTTTGTTTTATATTCATCGAACTCGATCCGTAACATATACCGGGTGACCATATTAATGCTGCCTTACCTCGGCGTGAATATTTCACGAGTATTTCAGGGGTCATTTAATACGCTACGCTGGGGGCATGAACATCGTCCCTAAGTAGACCTTTTCGTACTAATATGTACGGTTTGAGGTGTCGGAAACGTGTTAAGGTTTGAGGTTACAGCTATTATCGTGTTTATAATGGGTCTTAGAGTCGCTTAGTGTAAGTCTTTTTCTGATACTAATGATTCTCTTTATCTGTGCCTCAAGCGAGTAAAACCCCCTTAAAAAAATATTAGCAAAAAGTTACACTTTATTTTCTATATAAGCTACGTTGGGGTAAGATGAAACGGCTTTATGAATGGAGTAAGACAAAACGTCTGTTCGTCTTCTGCAGCAAAAGGATGATCTGTCTTAAAGTACTACAACGCACGCTTATAATTATAGCTTCCACAAATGATTCATACGTTTGTGTTTATGCATTAACACAACATTTTGTTAGTTTAAATTAAATTGGTTGGCACTGTAAACCTACATAACTCGTAGCACTAGTTATGGTCGTAGTTTACCTGCGCTTTATCCCAGAGTGTGACAATGGGGCGGGGCCTTTGTCCAAGCTAAACTCTGAGCGGTTTACTGAACTTAAACCTTACCAGGGTGCTTAGACAAGTTGCCAATCGCTAACGCTTAATCGTCAATCGTAAACGAAAGGTTGTCTTTGTCGCACTAATAAGAAAGAGTGACAGATAGGGTAAACTACGATACGCTACTAAGCGTTAGCGATTGGCAACTTGGCTAAGCATCCAGTAGCCGTACCATGAGTTGGAAAGTAAAGGATACGTTATGCCCCGGCCACGACAGTGGTCTAAGGCGACCAGCGGCGAGCGAATCCTTGAGTTGGAGCGGGATGCCGATATGGGTACGAGAGCACCATATGTTTTCCGCTAAGCCGGTCGCCTAATGCCCCGGCCACGACATTGGTCTAAGGCGACCAGCGGCGAGCGAATCCTTGAGTTGGAGCGGGATGCCGATATGGGTACGAGAGGGAGCATCACACGTTTTCCGCTTAGCCGGTCGCCTTAGATCGATGTCGTGGCCGCGGCGTAAGGTTTTACTTGATACGTAATGCATTCTATCGCGCTCGCTCTGAAATCATATTGGAGTGAGCGCGATGGCCTGCTTTACGTGTCGGGTAAACCTAACGTTATCGATACTTACAAGGTCATGGCACCGTAAAACGGGGTAAATAGGAACGTAGAGTAAACTAGTCTGTTAGCCCAGTCCAATTTAGAACAACAGATTTTTTAATATGTGTTATTCTAAACTGGACTGTTTGTCCTGGGCTAACCGACTAATTCACTCTACATTCCTATTTACCCCTTTTTACGGTACGGCTGTGGTAGAGTAGTACAGCATTAACGTGGACTTACTTTCTATCCACCGTACTCGCGTATTGGTGCAAGCAAGCTGGATATAAAGTAATTCCGCGTTAGTAAAGTAGCGGCAGCTCATGATGGTTCTATAATATCTATAAGAGTATATGCGAGTCAACGTTACCTTGACTACCTTAGCATAAGCTGGCCCCGTGAAGAGTTATTTGCGTAATATAATTTCTGTTCTCATCTCGTCCCCGCTCGTACTGGAGAATTGGTACTGATAATATATACAAGTATTTTGTCATAAATAAATATTTTTTTAAACCAATGCTGTTGTTTCACGGTAACATAAAGTTCACTTCATTTTATATAGGTTTAATTTCACATGATGACTGATCTGTTCATTAAAAACCTCTCGAATCACGGAACATCAATAAAAGATGGCTGCTTTACCGCCGGAGTATTGCCGCATGCTAAATAAAATATTTCTCAATTTGTGTATTAAAATAATTTCCAATGTTAGATATAGGTTAGTTAAGTTCAATTAGTTAAAATTTAATTGATGTATACCACTATACCTACAAATTGTACAGTTTTAAAAATAAAAGCCGAATAATACATTTAAAATCTGTGAAATAAAATGATGATTTTACTCTTGTAAACCATTTTGTCGGTAGAAATTGTTTTTGGACAGCCAGTTCTTGACTGCTATGTTTTTTTAATTTGCCTATAAAAAGCAAAGGCTGCCTATTTTTTTCGCTACTTTAAGTTACAAATGGAGCTGGAGCTTACAATTAATCTGAAATTCAAGTAAGCAAATTATTAAATTGTGAACGGAGTACTTTGCAAAATATGTACCATGTGATCAGCTAGTGTCACGATTAAAATAATAATCCTTTCCAGTGTGCTTACTGACGGCAGCTCATATAGCACGGCAGCTCACGCCTACACATCAACCTTAATAGTAGATTACAACACGAGTGCGAAAAACATGAAATCCGAAACGAGTGGCGATGTTTTAAAACACGACCGATATGGAGTATTTTAAATTGACACGAGTTACGAATTTCGTTTTTGCACGTGTCACGTACGACGTTTTTTTAGTGCAGATGGCCCTCCGAAGTTTTGGACCTGACGTAAAATGACCCACTTCTCGCACTAGAGCCTAAAAAAGGCACTATCTGTACTAAAAAATCAGTGAAATACGGATAAACGCATGCACATGGCAACACTGATCCCGTTTGTTTTATATTCATCGAACTCGATCCGTAACATATACCAGGTGACCATATTAATGCTGCCTTACCTCGGCGTGAATATTTCACGAGTATTTCAGGGGTCATTTAATACGCTACGCTGGGGGCATGAACATCGTCCCTAAGTAGACCTTTTCGTACTAATATGTACGGTTTGAGGTGTCGGAAACGTGTTAAGGTTTGAGGTTACAGCTATTATCGTGTTTATAATGGGTCTTAGAGTCGCTCAAAATAACAGTTTTCTTAAACTACCAAACCTAATAGTTATATTTCAATTACAGCCTCCGTAGCCCAGTTGGTAGTGACCCTACCTATGAAGCTGCGAGGTTCCGGGTTCAAATCCCGGCGAGGGCATTATTTGTATATTTATTTACCACAATTATTTGCTTCTTGGTTATGGCTGTCTATGTATTTAAGTATCTATACAAGTATAATATTATTATATATATCGTCGTCTGGTACCCACATCACAAGCCCTAATTGAGCTTACCGTGAGACTAGGTCGATTTTTGTAAGGTGTCCCGAGATATTTATTATCATTTATTTATTTATTTTATTACTTATAGTCTAAGCAGGATTTTAAATCAATATCTTCAGGCTCCACATTAGCTTTAATGTTTTGAAAACCCCATACAAACGTAATAAAAGTTTTCAAAAATTTAAAGCTATTACGGGGCCTGAATAAGTTGATTTAAAAAGCAGAATTGAAACATAGTCCAGTTTAGACTATGAAATTATATCTATTAGATTTGGTAAGTACTTCCAGAAGAAGTGTTTTTTTATTCACCCTTATGGGTATTATTTATGTTTTTGTTACAAAATTGTATTTGATTATTGTAAACAGACAAGAAATAATTAATACGTTAATTCATAGCAATTTGCACTTTTGATAATTGTTTAGTTCAAACAAGCCAATACTTCATTTATGATTTCTCTTATTATACGAATAGGTTACATTTCCACGAGATCATTCAGTTATTTTCTTAGAATTAATTTGAATAACATATTATGTGAGCTTGTTATTTCTAGGTATTATTTATTGCAAAATGAAGTATGCAAATATAATTCTATCGAATGTAATTTCAGCACTGTAAAAATATAATTATCGTACGTAAATATGTTGAACGTAGTAGAATACTTAATATAAGCAGACTTGAAGATTCTAAGACATGTAATATAGGTAGTGAAAAATATTCACAAATCAAAACATATATTGTATTGAAGACTGCAAAAGATCCAAAAAGATCTGCTAGACTATGTTATTCTCCCTAGGCTTTTTTTTTGAAGGGAAAATCATTTATTAACAAAAATATAGTAACAAAGGATAAATTAATTGTTATCACGCAAGCACTGATGGAGATATTAGGTACTCTAGTCAGGTAGAGGAAAGATTGGGTAGGGCTGCGCCATCTTTTAGGCCAAAGAAGTTTTTGAAGGAGTTAAATTTGTGGCGCGTACCCCGAATACACATGCTTGTAGCACGGAGTATGGAAATTATAATTTTCGATCTAAGCCAGCCCATTACTACGCTGAGGGATCTGTCCCAACGATCAGCGATTGCTTCGCCGAGATGTTTCACGAAAGCGGACATCTGAGGTGCGAATATCCCATCCACGGATGTTACAAGGGGAGTAAATGTCGCATGTCGTTTTTCACAAGAGTTCAAATATTTTCGTTTCTTTTCCTCTTCGGCGGATTTAAGTACGGCTGCTACCGGACGTGAGATGTAAGAGGGAGCGTCAGTGTCTACGACACGGATATCAAATAACGCCTCCCTCTGTGCATCCCAAACGCCACGGCAGCAAAGGTCTCCCCGAAGTCCGCAGTCACCTTCCGTGATGAGGGGTTCTTTGACTACATTTCCCCAGGCGTGCTGACATAGCTCACAAAATAGGTCCCGGATTTCGTTGTGACGGCGTGTAATTAATCCGCCAGTTTTATAGCAGAGAGCGTGGTCCACGTCAAAAACATCATTGCCGCAGCCGTCACATGATTTAGGCATGGAGATAGGTGTTCTGTGGTATCTTAGTGCCAATGCATCTCTGAATTCCATTGGGGATAGGTCAAAGTGGTCTTTTCTTGTAGGGATAACCGAGAGCCAAGTAGACGATTTAGTTTTAGTTTTCGTGAAAATTGAACGTTCGACTGCTCGTTTTTTGTTAGGAGAAAGTTTGTTTAAAATAGAGTCCAAAGTTACATCATCTTGAGAATTTTTAATTTTCCGGCATTCCTTTCTTGAATGTGCGAGGGACATGTGATGTTGAGTGAGGTCTAGTTCATTATTTTCAATTAAGGCGGATGAGAGGATTGAACAGCCATTTTTGGAGGTTTCATAATTTAAGTTTGTCATTTTAGAAAGTGCGGGGATGGCTAGACCGCCTTTGTGTACAGGTAAAGAAAATAAGTCCGCTTCTAGTGAAGTTATCTCACCACCTAGTAGGTTTGGTAGAAAACTGGTGTGTAAAATATTTGTTAAACAATCAAAGGATAGATTAGCATTTTCTAATACTCTTAGTAGAAAAGTCCATTTGAATTGAGCGGCTTTAGTGAGAACGGTATAGGCAGCTTGTGGCGAGTCTTTGCAAATCTCAGAGAGCTTTTTTATTATAGAAGTCCAGTTTTCGATTTTAGTGTTGACAAAGTTTTCTTTACCTTCGCCAATGTAGCTACCGAGGAAGCGTGTGCCGGTTGTTATGGTAATGTTAACTCCTTTGAATATCTGCTGCGCGGATTGTTTGTCATTCTCATTTACGATTAGGTAAGACTTTCTGTCTTGAGGGAAGTAGCCGTATGCGGGGCCTAATTGGCAAATTTTATCCCACCATTGTCTTAAATTTTTAAAGGTTCCTTGAGCAGAGGAGTCATCCGCATACCAACACTGGACAATTGATGGTTGTGATTTAAGTTGGTTTATTATGGGGAGTGTTGCGAGGGCATACAAGGGCATGGCAAGTGGGTCACCTTGAGTTACTCCTTCTTCGCTGAACAGTTTCATATTTGAGTCGCGGATTATAAGTTCTGCATGTCCATTGTAAGTATTGTATAAGAAACGGGCGCAGTGGGGCCAGTGTATTCTAGCTTGCCAAAGAGCGAGTTGTCGGTTTACGGAATTAAAGGCGTTGTTAGCATCAACAAGCAGCATACCCCATTGAGAGCCGGGCAGACATTCTTTTTCAAAAAGGTTATTCATAGCATGTATGGCTCCTTCAATACCACAACTTAATCAACAAAGTTGCGTTTGTGCACAAGCTTCAGTAACTTCAGAGCCGGAGGCCAAGATCATACATTTTGAGAGGATCCTGCGTAGGCATTCGCCAATGCCAATTGGTCTAACCCCAGGGGATTTGTCTAGGGCCACAAGTCGGCTTGCCATTAGAGCTTGTATTTGGTTCCATGGCACAAAACTATTGTTTAGTTTCATAGTTAATTGAGCTATCGAAGTTCTCAAATGCTGGCTTGCCTCACCAAATCGTAATAGGTAGTCTTTCCAATTTTCGGCTGCGCTGCCGGTCGGGCCGCCTCCACCATGTAATTTTCTGGCGACTAACTCTACATGTTCGCATGTAATGTCTAATTCCAAAAGTGGGGGCAAATCCGAGGGGCCATTTGGAGTTGTAAAAAGGTTGGGGTCGGGGTTGACTGCGTGGGGATGTTTTTCAAGCAAGGCGTCCATGACAGTTTTACCAGATTCATCAATTTCATCTTCAGGTTTGAGAATTTTGTTGTTATCTTTCGTCAGAAGCCAGTTGAGGGCTTCGCGAGTTTTGCCCCTAAGAACAAGACGCGTGAAAATCTTCGTAGCGTCGTCATCTTTATTGACATTTTTCCGATTATGGAAATTCTGAAGTGAATAGTCGGCTTTGGTGGCTTCAGTTATAAGTATATCAAATTCTTCGTCATCCCATAATCGTTGGCGTCGTTCTATCAGCCTGGTGATATCTTTTGCTTTTTTGATATTTCTGTCTCGTTGTAACATGACAGTAACAAAGATGAGGAGGCGTTCTGAGGGATAGTCTGATTTTGTAAGTAACTGTATTTCATCGGCAAGTTTATGAATGAATCTTCTACTTACAATATTTAAGGGGAGGTCATAATGTTTGCCATGCAGGCTACACACTTTGTTCCAGCGTTTGTGCCATATGTCTGTCCTTAATCCTTTTCCGTTAAGATATGGAGCCCCAAATGCATTTTCTAGTATGGATTTTTGTATGTCCTGGACTGTTGTTGAAGAGGATGGTGGATCGACGAAGTGGGCGGATCGGATATGTCGTAGTAATCCCCTTTTCTTAAGTATTCTAGGACAATGGGGACATTGCACAGAATCGTCGGGAGGGGGGTCACTTTGAGAGTCCATGCTGTTCAATTTGTGGTTGCGTACCAACGTGATTTTGTTTTATATAATAAATTATCACTCCACTGTTAATTTGGACAATATAAAAGAAAGAAATGTGTAAAAATAAATAATAAATGTTGTTTACAAAATTTGACAATGAAAAAATTTGACTTGACACCTGACAGCTTTCTCCCTAGGCTTTCCCTCTAGTAGTCTTGGTATATTTTCAAGCGTATCGTATAAAAAAGGGAAGTATTTATGAAGATCCGAAATAGGCCGATTCGATCTAAGATCCTCAAAAACTTCGCCAGGTTCACTGGCAACACTGAGTCAAGGGGTAACTAGATTTTCAATTAGTGTTCGGTGTTATTACCATGAGCAGATGCCCTACCCGTAAGGTGAAACGATATTTCTCGAATTCGCTTCCTATCGATCCCGCTCGAATTCGCGTATTAATCCGAGTAAAATGAATAGAAATAGTACATTACGCTATGCATAGTTTTTTCACATATAAAAAATTAAGTTCTAAACGAGTGAAATCGACACCAGTTAAGAGTGTCGCCCGTTTATCGTAAGACGTTTTACAGTACAGGTGGCCTTCTCAAGTTACAACCTGTAAAAGAAATTAACTAGTTTTTTAGTGCTAAAAGTATTTCCGCATACCTATAAGTTGAGACCCTTTAAACGAAGCGTGAAGAAGCATCTAGCGGGCCAGCAAGGCGGTGGCAACTAACAGGTTACTGATTGTCTCCTGTTCGTTGCCGCCGCGATTTGGGCTCTACTTTTCACTAGGATCAGGTGGAGTGGAACAATGCACTTTGTTGTGCCAACATAAAAAAAAATGAAATAAAAATAAAACTGTACAGAAAAATATGTTACGTGGTGTGATCGAATCGGTTAGCTCATGCTTCCTTTAGCCGACCCGTGAGTTGACAAGTTTTACGTTAGCATTTACTTGATGCGTAAGGCAGTATATTATATCATGCACGAACTGATGTATTAGAGCGGCCGTTACAGATTTATTTTCGCATTGTGTAAAAGCTTAAAAATATCTTGCCAACTCGTAGTATGCACACGGCTCATGCCATGGTAAAGATATGGCTCTGTTTGACGTCCCTCCCACTTGCATTAACACTACATCAATTTACGCGTCTGAATACTACTTTGTCTATCACAGAAAATATTTTAACAGCATTTTCAAGTAAGTTTCAATATCTTGACGTCTTGTGTAACACAATATTTGATTTATGTATACGCCTCAGAGAGGTTTCTGAAAAGGTTGAGTTACTTCGTGCTTTGAAATATAAGTTAAACTTTTCAAAATAATTTTAAAAGCAGTCTTGAATAAGCTAAAATATTAAAAATGTAATGTTTTTTTCTATACGTGCCTAAAGTATAAAGATGCTTCATCAAAAAAAAAGAAAAAAATATCGTACTGTTTATACGTCACTTACTTAATCACCCCCTTATTCATAAGCGTCTCCTAACTTAACAAGCCGCTAAGTATTGTTTGTCCCTTTCGCTCTTAAGCCTACTGCCACTCAGAGGCCTATTAAAAGGTCTCCTTAAACAAAAGAAATTCTGTTCTATTACCTACATTTTTAATTCAAAACTCTCTGGCAATCGTATGGTCTGGGCGGCAGGAGGATAGACATATTGATAAGACTGAAAGTGCGGTTTGCTAAGTTAGTAAGTTACTTCTACATATTGCTTGAACGAGTAAAAGAGGTTCAAATATCCGAAATTTTGATTATTACGGTACGGCCGGTACGGGGCCACTTGTGTATTTAAAAATAGTACATTACTGCAAAAGCCGAGAAGTAAGGTCTTGCAGCCCGAACAGATATACAGTGTGTGGCCTTTAACACGGGAGAAAAATGAAATGAGTGACTCCTTAGACTATCGGCAATAATCCTGTAAATGTCCCGGTGTTTCAAAGTGGTTAAGTTCGGAGATATTGTCATTAAAAGCTGTGGACCTTTAGTACTGGATCTTGGCATCACGATGTCGTAGCTTGTCAGTCGCAAAACATCTTGATAGTATACCTACGAAGTCGTAACAATAATTTTCTTTTAATTTTTACACTAATTTGCTACGGTTTAAAAAAAAATTGTCCATTTTTCAATGATTTAAAAATGATAAGTTATTGACAAGTTTTAATTCAAGTAAATGAACCCTTTTTTTGTTCATGTATTTTTCATTATTACATGAAATACATGAACAAAAAATTACAAAAAAATGTTTTTTTTTTAAATTACAATACGTGGAAATGATTGTTGATGAGCTTATTAATGCACCGTTTAAATTTTCACCCCGGTTGTAGGCCACACACTATACCGGATATGAGGCCAACAAGCCTTTTCCCGGCTGAAGCTTGTATACAAGTATATAGTGCGTTTCTCAAACTTGTAATTGAATTAAAAAAAATGTTACTAATCAGTTTCATGTATTTAAGTATATCATATTTTGACGTTTAAAAACTAAAGAAAGGTGCTTTGCAGGCTAAAACCTGACATTTTGTATGAAATTCGAAACCTGACATTTTGTTTGTTCGCTCGTAGAACCCGAAACTACGAATCCAGCATTAAAATCTTTCGGAATGCTCACGAGCACCGTGTATAATTATTTTTATTCAAGCGGTTTCTGTACCGATTCGTGTTTCGTAGTAAGCTAGGAACCCTTAGAGTTTCGCCATGTGCGTCTATCCGTCTGTCAGTCCGCAGCATAGCTCAGTGGCCGTTCGTACTAGAAATATTGAATTTGGTGCACGTATACTTTCAATAGTAATTACGTCTATAAAGTGGTAGAATAAAAGATAGACAAAAAAAAATATTTTATGTATTTTTTATTAATATCTTTAACTATTAAAAAAAAATCATCCATACTTTACTACTAGGGGAGGTCCCGTAGCATTACAGTAGGGATGTTTTTTTTTATTTTTATGTAATCCTTAAGTTTAGTGTGGTCTTAATAGCCGTCTTAAAAAAAAAGGGTTCCAAAAAAAATAAAATTTTATACTCAAAAATATGTTCGGATATAACTGCTCCAGAATAAAAATAATTGTGTTACCCCCTCTAACTTTTGATGCATGGATCCAAAAAGTTTGAAAATATTTATATATAGTAAAAACTATTTCAAGCAAAATTGTGCGAGCCGTTTTTTAATAACAACGGAAACCTACAGTGACCATGGCCCGACATGCCCTTGGCCGGTTTTTATTTTAAGCTCCTTTATAAAATCAGAGCTACCTTTATAGAATCTGAGTCCCCTGACCATCAGGTAAGTCAGCCAATTCACTATGGTAAGGAAATGTATCATTCAAATACATTTTACAAGATTTCGCTTGACAAGTAAGTCTTGGCTACGCAAGTCAGCTTTGTCTCGGTTTGACGACGGCACGTCTTCGGTCGGTACAAGCCTGGAAGTGAGCGAGTAAGCCGAGTTCGATAGCTCAATGTTAGAAACCTGTGGTCTGAGGTGAAGAAGCGGAGCGGATTTTATTTCACTTTGGGAATGATTACATTGATAACAGAACGGCGGTGTACAGCTATTTTGCCGGAATATTATTCGCCTAATTTTATTTCCCAACCAAGTTGTGGCAGATGATTCAGTTGGCGTACCAACATTTACCAAATTATTATTTTCTAACTTTCATTTGGTCGCCAAATGAAACTTCGGTCATTTGGCGATTAAGTTAGGTTACATTTGAACATAATAATTTACGAAATATACATCTGCGTAACGTTGGTTAGCCATGTGATGATTCTGCTAAATGAAGCTATTAAATTATAGTTTGGGAAGTTATAATATGCCGTCCAATTTTTGGCCACATATTTCATCCTAATTTATGACAACTCATAGTTATCAGGCTAAAAATAACTGCTGTTTTTGAGGAAAAAGCGCAACAGTTCGGCTTAGTTGTGCAAAAGAATTCCAACTCACATGAAATTCAACACATCAATACCTTAAACCAATTCTATGGTGTCAATTTTAGAAATGCCAAATTCATGTGGATTCGTGCCTTTTTTGCGTATCTATGTACGTTTATTTCTGGTTTATGAAATTATTCCTCTAAAAGTGGTGCTGTAACAAAGGGGTTCAAAAATAGTAGTATACTGATCAGTCTAAAATGTCAAAAATCTCCTAGAGCAGGCATCTAGTCTAGTATCATCTCATATATCTATGTTGTTTCGACATTTAAGTGTTGTATATTGTTGTCTTCTTCATACTACAACTCTAGAATACTCGGATATACTACAACTCTTAAATGGTATGAACTGTAAAACTTTTAGCAGATGATTGCATTGAATGAAATTACCTTTCACAGTTTTTTCCTTTATCTTGTTAGTTGTTATAGCCTGCTTATCATTAATAGTCCGTGTACTTGTATCCCACCTAAACCGTAAAAAAGGTTTGTGTTTTTAAGACTTCAATTTATGTATATAGATTAATACTAACTAATCTACTTAACCTAACCTATATCCAAGATTGGCCCTTGTGGCATTGTACCGAGGATGCTGGCGGCCTTTCCTTGCTGTATCGCAATACTGATACATTGTGCGAGGAAGTCGCCAGCTCTTCGGTCTTTAGTTATGTCAACCAGACGTTTCGCGATCTCAGCAAACAATTTCTGTGCGCTGGGGCTCCATGAACCTATTTGGACTAAAAAATATGTTTCGCCCGATTCTTGTGACTTGTATCGCTGCAGAGCCTTCAAATCTAGCAAGTGTTCGATACACTCAGCCCGCTCTTTGCCGTTTATCGGATCTTCTGATTTTCGAACTTCTGTATCCACTGGAATGAGACAAGATTGGCTTATGCTTCAAGCAAGTAACAATATAAGGAACGTCTAAATTAGTTACGTGAGGTTATGCATGAGCTCATGACGGGCAACTTTCCCTATGGGACTCATATCAAAGTCTAGAAAAAAAAAACTTCGTACGAAGTTGATCAGTTGATCAAACCGCTTTGTACGGAAAGGGGTTTTTCCCACTGAAGAAAAAGGGAGGCATAATGCAATCATTGGGGGAGGACGTTTTTTGGCTATTAATGTATAAAAATAATGTCAAAAATATTGATGGGCGCGAGAAGTATGTACGCCTGAAAAGGTAGAAATTGGTGATTCTTTTAAAATATTTATAGCAACTGTAACAAATTTAACCCAATCTCCACATACATTAATAAACATTTCATTTCAAATGTCTAATGTATGTTATATACCTTTGTTGTATACCTACTTTATCATATTATTATAAGCTCGAATATTCTAAATTGCACTTTGCGTGCATTTTATATGTTTTACCTGTAGAAAACAGGGTTTGAATTTCAAACCCTATACGCAAACTTTGAATTTAAAGTCAGACGACTTACTTCTAGGCCACTAATGCTACCAACGTATATTGAACTAAATAATACGTAAATGTAACTAAAACACAACGACAAACTCCCATCCCTCATAAAACTATAATATTTATTCAGAATGCGAATCAAACTTTTAACAATAAACAAAACTTTAGCAGCATCACATTGTTTTCTGTTCCACCGCAAGGGTGTCTCGGTCAACCATGCCCAATTATTAATAAAGCTGTGAGTAACCAGTTAATATAAACTTCATTATTAAATGCAATAAAATACCCTTTTAACTGGCTTAATTAAACAAAACTGAAGTAAGATCTGAATTCGGTTCGCGCTTGAATATTGTCGATTTGATTTGAGTCATGTAGAAGGCAAATCGTCGGCAATACTGCGTACCTATCAAATTCAATTAGGGTAAATTTTAGTGTCAATTGTTTGATATTTGACCTCTATCTGCTTTGGTAGTTACGCGGTATTGCACTATCCCCGACGAAATTTCTGCCCCCGTATCCATAGCCGGTAGTGACCCTGCCTATGACGCAGCAGGTTCCGGGTTCGAATCCTATCGTGGGCATTATTGGTACTGATTAAACGACTCTAAAATGTACTCAACGATTCGGCTCTTAACGTCAAATTCACGTCACGTCAAATTGAAAAATCCATTACATAAAACTGATCTTAATCAACTTGAAATAGTTACTTGAATATTCAGATATAGAATAGATTACGCAAAATGACATTTTAAGGTACTCTTTACGTGACACAAATTAATGTCATTAGATTTTTTTAAGGTGAATAAATAGTATGTTTCCATGACCCGTTTTCAAGAATTAACATTTGAAAAATAATTAACTTGACCGTACAATTAAATTTATAGATCGAACGATCAATGTAACGCATGTACTGCTTAGTTGTAAAACGTTGTGAGTGGCTGCGATCTGTCATTATCAAGTGCTGAAAAAGCGTATTCCATACTTACTAAATAGCTTGCCTGAAGCCATCAGACATGAACAAAATTATAATAAATTCAGGAGACTACTAAAGAAGCATTACTTGATTGCGAAGTAATGCTTCTTTAGTGGTAGTTAGTATTAAGTACAATCAGTTCGAATAAAACCCTGTCAAAACAATTAATTAAGAGACTGCCGCTCCCACAGTCAAACTGTTGTAACAGTTTTGTGGGACGATATTGTATTTTTTTAATTAAAATTGTGTCAATAAATAAAAAAAATATATAAAAAAATTAACAATTCATGTTTACGGTTCGGCTAGAAATCTGCATCGCATTCCGCGGTTTCGATAAAAGCCAGTATCATAGACACACACTGTATATCCTGAGGTGAGTACTATTTTATTTTAGAGTAATGTAAAAAAACAACATTTTCAAATTCATTACTTACTCTGTCAACCTTAGCCATTGCAACGGGAAGTACACGTTGACAACGATCATTATTAATTCATGAGTCATAACAGATCAAATAGATAATTATAAAATTTTAATCAACCCAGTTATTAATTCCTGCACATGGTCTCAATTTAATGGAACATCGAATGTCATTAAAATGTCGTTAACCACTGCAAGAATATTTTTCAGCGAATCCATACCGATTCCCTTTATGTTTCATCATTAACCTGTTAATCATGTATATTTTATGATTATTTACTCAATTTGAATGATTATTATATATGGTTTTCGCTAGCAGATGAAAATAATTGGCCTTTTTAATGTTTAATGAAGTACGTTGTCGGCATAAGTAGGTACATAATAATGAATACGAATAGCACCATGGAACATATTTTTTAGTACAGATAGTGTACTTTTTATGCTCTAGAGCGAGTAGTGGGTCGTTTTACGTCAGGTCCACCGTCCAAAACCTCGGAGGGCCATCTGTACTAAAAAACGTCGTACGATACACGTGCAAAAAGGAAATTCGTAACTCGTGTCGATTTCGTAACTCGTGATCGCCACTCGTTTCGGATTTCCTGTTTTTCGCACTTGTGTCGTAATGTACTATTTTACGTTACAGCTTGCAAGCCTATCGTATGATGATGTATTATAAAAAGGTCTTACCTGTAATACCTCCCTATCGGTCGTGTTTTAAAACATCGTCACTCGTTTCGAATAACTGATGGCGTCTGTACTCGTAGTAACAACATCGTGTTAAATTTGAAATCGAACTAATAATTTTTATAAAAAAATAACTAACTAACTAATTTGGCTCAGGGACCCAAAGAGGGTCTTGGCCTCCGAAACGAGAGCACGCCATCTGTCTCGATCCTGCGCAACTTCTTGCCAGTTATGGACTTGAAGATGTCGCATATCTGCCTCCACTGTGTCCTCCCAGCGGTACCTGGGTCGTCCGACCGGGCGGCGGCCAGTCGGTCGGCCCACGTATGCTCTCTTGGCAGCACGATCCTCTCCATAATTATAAAAAAAATAATGTTTGAAATTTGAAACAAAGAACATAATTTTGTGTTAACAAAATAATATGACATATGTCATGCCGTGTGGTGACGGCAACAAGAATACATTTGTCGTCACCCCAACTCCTCCTGCGGGTGTCGTAAGAGTCGACTAAGGGATTGAAGTGTCACTGAACATTATTTGATAAAAGATTGGTGATGGGCAGCAGCGTCATCATAGTGGACACATTACTGCGATCGCCAATCCGCTTGCCCAGCGTGGCGATTATGGGTATTTTCCTCCTAATGCGTTTATACGCATAGTTAATAGGAGAGACCTACGTCCAGCAGTGGACTATCATAGGCTGATGATGATGATGATGATGTGCCATAATTATGTCACCAACGCACATGTGCATCTTCTTACAAGTTTGTTCCTAAGCCATGCCCCTTGGCAGCGAATGCGTCGTTTTCATTTATCTTTTCATAAGACAAGACTTATCGATATTAAGACCCGACTCCCCTCGGATCTCTGCGGGAGACAACAGATAATATGACTGATATTGCAATTTAAGTGAGCCGATCTGAGGAAAAAACGGCCGTTCCTTCTATGTATTCCTTTTCGTGTATATGTATTCCTATTTAATAAAGTATATCTACTACAAATGTCCTTCAAAAACGGGCCGAGTGCGAGTCGGACTCATGCAGGTGCCGTACCATTATCAATTAATTAGAAAAAAATACGTATATTGTATAGCGATAGGTATATATAAATACAGCGTCTGTAGAAATTCAACTGTCTAACCATTACGCTTTACAAGATACAGCCTGGTTGTCACCAGGCAGATGGTGGAGCACGGAACCCTAAAAATGGCTGAACTAACCACGTATTCTCTTTAATAAATATACTACAAAATGTCGTTCGCAAACTGATAAAAAAAATCTTGTCTTTAACTTTTTCAAGTAGATACCGTTGTGCGTTAATTTTTTTAAGTCATTCACCTTGTCTTATAATGAGCTAGAGCAAATGACTGTGTTTATAGAAGTATCACTCAAACATTAAGCTTAACTGAAATAACCGTAAATAAAAACACAAAAGATATAACACCGCTGTTTTTAGTTGATATATGAATGAACGTTATATCGCAGAGTATCACCCGCTGAGCGTCCGCCAAGAATGCTCCATAATCTCTGTGAGGCCACCAGATGGTCCCTCGAAACATTACCCTTTTGTCTTATATCCAATCCACTCCAACCCACAATAAGCTGTATAACAGTTACATAAAGAATAATATAGCTTGAAGATATAGTAATCAGCTACCAACGTACATTTTTGATCTAGAAAATTTTCAACGCACAAAATCTCGTAATTCCTTTCATATGGCAGAAAATGAATGTCGTCTTTGTACTTTGAAAATTGTAAAGTGAATTTAAGTTTTACTTGAGACGATTATTGGGTAGTTCTATGCGTTTTCCACCACGAAACCAATCAAGTCAATACCATTCCCAAATTATTGACGAACTGTATATAAATAGTGGAGTCATTTTCGATAATCTTGTAGCAGACGCATGTTTGTCTGCTATTCTGGCATAAAAGTCTCATTTGCTATTATAAAACAGTAAATAGGTTAAGTGGTGATGGTAATGAACAAAAAAAATCGCATAGAATCACCCTCTTATCTTATTATATTATTACACTTGTTAAATATGAATTAGGTGTAATCATTCGAAAATAACTAAATGATTTTGCTCACAGAACCTTAAAACTGGGCCTATCTATAAAAGTAATTGAGAATATTTACAGGCAATACAGCATAGTAAAGACATTACGTTCACAAAAATGTTTTCAGAAATGTTCCCAAGACACTAGAGTGATGTTCAGAAAACCATTTGCCACATTCACCCTTTAAATGGGCCACACACGAGCTAGATATCACCCGAAATTGGTCTAATCTTTAGTTATGGGTCCTCGTAGGAGTTTACTTTTTCAACAGCCTCCTACGCCCACATTGTTAACTGACAATACGTAACTCTTATTTCAAGGACATAACGTCCATCTTTTGTCGGTTTTAGCTGTTAGCATTATTGAGGAACGGAAAGTTAAGTCGGTCATGGGAATAAACTAGCGAAGTTGGTACTCCCTTAACGATAAAAGTGTTATTTTTGTAGTTTGCTCGGTGAAATATTGATAAAGCTTTATAAATAGTTGGTGTACAGTTGTAAATTGGAAGTTTGATATTTTCTTTGTAGTTTGTCAAGTAGTTCGAGTCGGTTCTGATTGTCCTTATGTATTAAGTATGAATTAACTAATGTTTACAAAATACCCTCTTATTCATAGATGTATTCTAACTTAACAAGCCGCTAAGTAAGTATTGTATAAACGATAAAAAGGGAACAAAATAAATTTGTCTTAAACATAAATTGATTAGGCCCTATTAACCAATTGATTTCAGACTAGTAAATGGGTCGTCAATTTGTTATAAATACCTATATTGTTTTGAGATTAGTCATAGTCAAAAGTCATAGTTTTATTTACATAAATGATAAAAGAAAATTCTAAATTGTCACGAAGAAATACAATTCTGCATTACAACTACACGGTACCGCGTCGGCTTATTTTGGTCTGTAATCTTTTTTTTTTAATCTTATTTATTTTAAAAGACATACATCTTATGATTAAGTCGGCTTTTGTCTGGAATCTTTAATCTCCTTGAATATTCAAAGGTAAACGTAATATTCTGAAATCACTATACTCATGCCAACTTTATTGAAATCGTAAAGTATTCTAAGTTTGAAGTGGCAAGTCTGGAGCAAAACACATGGGAAATGATTACCATATTCAACGCATTTCCTCGGCACAGCGGTAGGCTTCTTAGGAAATTATTTGTCATATTAACGTCACTCCCGCGCGAGTTTCGACGTCGAGATGGTTAATATATTAAATTATCGCCGGAGGTATTCTAATGTAATTTGATGCCGATACAATGTTGGGAAATTATTAAGCTCGGCATTGACGGCTGTGATTGCACCTGTAGGAAATAGATTCTTATTTACATTCACTGAAAAAAAATGCTTAGTTGGATTTATCAGATCTTGTGTAATTCTAACCGGAAATAAAGGTTGATTGGGTCCTATCACAATTTTTTTTTAGTTTTTACCAAACTTTTTATTTTGCCATTCTACTAAATTAATTAGGTTGATTACACCAGTTTTTTGATTTCACCAGTTGTTTGGTATAATGTACAATGTTCTTTGTTGATTTAACCAGAACTCTGGTATCGACTTCCACCTATTCAGTTTTGTTTTGATAGCAAGGATTTGTTACATACTCGTATATATCAAAGTTTCCTCGTAATAGGTATAGCCAACCTAAGTCGCTTTCGTAAATATTTTTTTCAGTGTATTAAAAACGAAGCCTTTGTCAGCCTCCGTAGCTTGTCCTAAAACAAGGACAATGTCAAAAATGAAGTTAAGTAAAAGATTTTTTTTGTCATCTTCCGTAGCCTAGCTGGTAGTGCCTACGAAGCTGGAGGTTTCGGGTTCAAATCCCGGCGATGGCATTATTTGTGTATTTATCACAAAAATGCCGTCGCCAAAAGTTATAGTATAAATAACAAATATGTATCTATTAATTATATTTATCGTCGCTTGGTACCCACATCACAAGCCTTAATGAGCATACCGTGGGAAGCTAGGTCGATTTGAGTAAGATGTTAAAAAAATACTATGCGGTTTGAAGGCTTGGGTTTTTCATATTTAAGATTTTAGCTGTAGGTACTATAAAGAGTACAACATTTCAATTTAGAGCTACTTTTTATTTTTCTCGAGAGTGAAGAGTTTTTATACTTTCGTCATAAATGAAATTAATGTTCTTTAGATGCGACGGTCATTTCTATAAAATGTAAGAAGAAACTCAAGCTTTGATTTTCTTCTAAATAAAGCTACATTACAATAGGTTTGTATCTAAAATATTTATTTCACACCTTTTACATTTTAGGTACAGACACAAAGAGAATAATCTTTTTACACATTTTAAATCTCCTTAGTAAGTACTAGTTTTCTGTGACTAAAATTTTATCAAAGCCAAAAGCTTAGTCGAGTCTTATTAATAATAAAACCGGCCAAGTGCGAGTCGGACTCGCGTGCTAAGAGTTCCGTACTATTATCATTTATCGTTAACAAAATACAGTTAAATCAACCTATCTCAAAAACTTAAAGAGATAAATCAAACTAAAAATACTAAAAACTAAAAATAATTGATAGAGTTTATTATTATGCATAACATATTTTTTTTTTAATTTTATACCAGATAGTTTAAAAAATAGAGGGGGGGCACATTTTTCAGACTTTTGAGAGCTGATATCTCGAAAACGGTTCGCTTAAATAAAAATGTGATATATGAACCTTTATATCAAAGACCTTTCTATTGATACCCTACACTCTTATGTTAATCTAAAAAAAAATTATATCCCTCAGTTTTTTTTACAATTTGGTATCATAATTCTGTAGCGGTTTATACAACACATATTCTTACCAAATTTCATTATTGTAGCACTTATAGTTTCCGAGTAAATCGGCTGTGACAGACGGACATGACGAATCTATAAGGGTTCCGAAGAATTTCTGCCATTTTGGCTACGGAACCCGAAAAACCGGCCAAGAGCATGTCGCGCCAAGTAAAGTGTATTAATTTCTGTTGTCTTCAAAAATAAGCTCAGTTCACAAAACTCGGCTGTCAACTGTTACCTGTCACTAACATTTCACCGAAAAATTATAATGGTTTCCCGCACCTCTAAATAATATTCCACGGAATTTCTCGAAACTGGTGTCTGGTGTTCCACAGGGCAAGGTGTGACTCCATGAAAAGTGTTTGTCATTTATAACCACGCATAACAAGGTAGCATTTTAACATTTTTTCCACTTTAATTAAACCGCAGTGGCCACACCAAACAAAAAAAGAGGCCAACAAATCAATTTCGCTTCAGGAAATTACTTTGTAAAGTTGAAAAGGGTTGCGCGATACTGTACCAAATTGAAATTCTTTTGTACCCGCTGCCTTTACATGGCCAAAATGTTACCTGTCTTTGCGTCATAGCACAGAGCAATTTTGCGCGAGCCTTTATTGCTACCCTGCGATTTCGATAAACAACATTAAATAAAAACCGGCCTAAAACCTGTCAAGCCATGCTCAGTGTAGCTGTAGGGTTTCATACTTATTAAAAAACGGCTGAGCCGATTGTGTTCGAAGTATTTTTTCATTTAAAGTATTCTTTAAGCCTAATCATAATGAATAGAATAGAAGAGAATAGAACTTTATTCGGAACGCTTAATTTAAACTTAATTACAATGACAGTGGTACACATTTATAAAGCGTATCTGAAAAGGTCCACACTCAGCTTCATGCCGAGAGACCCTTGAGGACCCTGGCGCTGGTCTTCCGTGGGGACCCTTCTGAGAGAGCGCAACTACAAGCTACACATAATAAATATTTGATCTAAGTTTATACTTTTAACTTAAATACATATAGTGAAACTTTGAAGCTATTGACCCGTAACAGTAATTGTCTAACAAAAGGTACACAGCAACAAAAACAAAATAATGAAGATTGGCGTAATCATATATTTGATTGGTATATTTTATTAACCTATCCATAGCACACACCTCTAATAACAATAACAATTTTTCTATAGATCTAAAATGTATTTTTTGAAATTTCCCTTAAACGAATACACTGACAATGAGTTCCTGATAGGCGGCGGTATGTATATTATTCCAGCACTTCGTGGCAGAGTATTTAAAGCTGCTACGAAATGCGGCGGTGCTGTGCCGTGGACAAAGTAAACGAGCAGTTCCTCGAATATGCCTCTGTGAAAAAAATAATTTCTCGTACAGATATTGTGGCCGCATTGTCTTTGCGATACCAAAAACCATTCAGGCAAAATGCAATAGACGTCGTGACTCCATATTCAATAATCCATTTTTATTCAGATAAGGGGTAACATGAGTCCGAGGTGGAATGTCACTAATGTCAATAATGGACCTTCACATCAAAAATTAGAGGGGAAGAGGCCATCATTTTTTTTAATTTCTGGAGCGATTATCTCCAAGAATATTTTCTCCATAAAAACTTTATTTTATTTTTGTTAACTTATGCAACGACACTACACTATAGGTATTACCTCAGTAAATGAAAAATACATCCCCAATTTACGTGTCATCATCATCATCATCAGCCTATGATAGTCCACTGCTGGACGTAGGCCTCTCTTATTAACTATGCGTAGGTATAGACGCATTAGGAGGTAAATGCCCATAATCGCCACGCTGGGCAAGCGGATTGGCAATCGCAGTAATGTGTCCACTATGATGACGCTGCTGCCCGTCATCAATCTTTAATCAAATATGGTCAGTGACACTTCAATCCCTTAGTCGACTCTTACGACACCCGCAGGAGGAGTTGGGGTGGTGACAAATTTATTCTTTCTGCCGTCACCACACGGCCAATTTACGTGTAAGGGAGGTATAACCAAAAACTTTTTTTTTTAAATATTTTTTATCGTCCCGTTACTCCACATGTATTAGTGACTTATTTAATAATACATTAATTTATAAAGGCTTACAAAACCTGTAACAAATCCTTAGTCACAATAAACGGCTGCCCGAACCAGACTTCTCCTTATTATACTCTAATAATAAGTAGGTACTTAAAGATCTAAGCTATTTAGGAAGCACTCGAGAAAGCAAAAAGTTTTGAAGCTCAGAAGTTCATTAACAAAATAAGCAATCTGACTAAAAGCATGCGCCTATCGAGGTGAAAAGCAATTACAAAGTTATGGAGTGTTCCCAGCGATTATTTTCGTGTTATACTTGTAATCTTTTGTAGGATCTAGTACAGTAAAAACCCCATTGAAGTGAATATTTTGAAAAACGCGTTAGTTTTCGAAACTTTGTTTTTGGTCATCTGATTCATCATTGTTTATTATTATTCCGACAGTAGAAAATGAAAAAAATGTAAACAAACCTAAAAACTTGCATTATTTCGTAATCAAGCACTTTTAAAACACAATCTGGATCTTATTGACAACTTAAATCTTTAAACTTGAGGAGTTAGGTACGTAACATACATTGTTTGTTAACGTTGTTGAAATTATTATTTACGAAAGTGTTTCACGACAAGTGTCAAAGACAACAAATATCTGCCATAATTGTCAACATTTTTATAGTTTTGTATTGGTGCACTTAATAGGTACTAAAACAATATGAATGGCGAACATATATGTCGTAGGATGATTTGATACTTCGAATCTTCGCGAAAATCCTAGGTTGATACTTCGAATCTTCGCGAAAATCCTAGGGGTTTTGCAAACTAACCTAAACTAACCTATTATTAGCGTTTTCGCAAAACCCCTAGGATTTTCGCGAAGATTCGTAGTATCAAATCATCCTACGACATATATATCATTTAATGTCACATTTTTCAATCAAAACTAGTTTCCCTAAATAACTTTAATAAACACTAGTAATGAAACAGGTAACGTAATGGCAAGTGAACCAAAATGTTGACGGATTGGTGGTCGCTTTCAGACAGGAGAAACGCAGGGCGGTCCGTCTGGTTGATGGGTAGATAGATATTCGAAATAGTGCGGGCCACTTTTGGATGAGGAGTAACAGAACCGGGACCAGTGGCTTACTTGAACAGAAAGAGGCCTATGCTCAGCAGTGGGCGATAAACGGCTAAAATGATGATGATGAGTGATGAGACACATTACCGCCTAAAGTATAATCATCATCATCATCATATCAGCCGAAAGACGTCCACTGCTGAACATAGGCCTCCCCCAGAGATTGCCTAAAGTATACTCCTGTCAAAAGCATCCTTCCAAGGAAAACCCAATTTTTATTTTATGTCTTCTTGTTATTAAATGAGTATCACTATTACAAATACTTGTCAAGTGCCTGAGTTGAATTTTTATTGATTCTCGCTCTATTTGCGTCTCAATAGCTGATGTTGTTTTGACTGTCATTGCTATTTTTGTGAGACATAACATTAGGATCACCTAATGAATAATAATCATATTATTAGATAATTTGTTGGTCTTTAACAAAAATCTAAAAGGGGTCGAACAAAACGTCTCAAGGTACATTGCCAAATGTACTGGAATATCCTTAATCATAAAAGTTCCCTGACGAGAAAATTACGTTAACCAAATCTAAATACATTCAAATTCTGTTGATTAATATTTTCCAACCGCAAGTGTAAAATAATGAAGTCCACTGTGACCATACTGGTTACAGGGCGAGCGTACAATTCAATTTGAAATTTATCCCACGGTCCTGTATGAATCCTTACTAAGGTCAATGTGGGTAATACCGTAATCGGAAAGTCTATTTACTATTTTCACCCCTAACTCAACAATATAAGACGCATATGACGGACTTTCCTTACAAATAAAATATGCCGGAATTACCCACACTGACCGTGACTGTTTGTACAGTTTTAGTGACTATTGTTCACTCACAGTGAATATTTAAACATGCAGTCAACTTTAGTGGAACTGGTAAGTACACCATTCGTGAGTAGAAAACAAGAAAAAAATAATAAATCACGTACTTTTAGAATACATTTTTTTTACTGCAAACTTAAAACTTTAAATCTTGAGTTCACATATATTTTTGGTAATATTTTATTCGGTTACCGCGAGGATTACTCATGAAATAAACTTTAACTTCATTCCGACGTTTCGAACACTTTACAGGGTTCGTGGTCTGCGGGAAGTGTTCGAAACGTCGGAATGAAGTTAAAATTAATTAATATACGCGAGTTTATCCGTTTTCATAGTTTTGTTTCATATATTTTAGCTCAAATTATAAATATTTATTAGTACCTATTAACGTAAAAATATATCTGCGAACGTGTTTCACGATATGTGTCAAAGATGCAATGCAATGCTGTGGAAAGTCAGCCATATTTGTTTATTTTTTTATTCTACTGACGAAGGGTATGTGGTATTACTATCGAGAATCTATTAGAAGCCTAGGATCGGCTGATGATGTAATATAAATTATACGCCTCTATATTTTATTTATGTTTCACACACCCACTGCAGTACCACCCAGTCCATGGACGTAAGACTCTAGTGTACCTCTGCGTTGGGCAATTTTATCCTGGCTATATTTTTGGTCCGTAGTAAGGATATCGGAAATTGTACCGCGATCCTAATTTGGACTGTATTGTCAGACGGAAGAAGGGAATTGATTGTTGTATTTTTGGAAGGACTTCGTCAGCTGCCTAATGGAGTAATCCGGCAACTTTTCTGTGCTGTCTAATTTTAAAAGTCTGAATATAAACGTCACTTCCGACTTTATGGTTGAACTAAATTGGGAGTAGAATTTAACGAAAAATAAATGAAAGTTTGACATTTACTCTTTGGAAATACTGAAGTAGGTACTTTTCTGGAGTAGTGGGGAAGTCAGTTGAGATGAGAACCAAACAGCACTAAAAAAAATCGTGCCGTTCCTATACGATAATGTGTTGCGATAAAATCAGTCGAGCGTAGACAGAATTGACGATGAATTCATATCATATTCGTTTTATTCATGATTTAGTTATAGTTGGTGTGAATCAGGTAAATTCTACAACTGTTTATTACGGTTTCTGAGGTACAGTTTTGCAATGGGATAATTTTACAAATTCATTAATAAGGGTAATCCATTTTTCGCTGTGGAATTAAAGAAAATATGAAAAAATCATCAAGAGTAAACATTTAATGGCATTTATTTCATAATGAGACCCAGTCATAGTTGGTTGTCGTTTATAAGTAGGTAACCGTAGATTATTCCACTAGAGTCGGCAATACAAAGCATATGTATTATAATAGGTATAAGGAATGAGGAATGTACGTGAGTAACGGCTAGTGGTACAGTTTTGTGTGACAGAAGTCTGCATTTTCATGTTCAAATTCGGAATCGTTTCAAATGAAACAACTTGATATTTAAAAAATATAACTTTTTGATACTCATTTATTTATCGCATAGGAGTTCCATACATGACAAGTTAAAAGTAAAAGAAACAAAAACTTAACATGTTAAAATTTTCAATTTCGTAGATAATATAAGAACTCGTGTTTTTTGTTTGGTTTCTTAAATAATCTCTTTGATGCGGTAGAAGGTAGTAGATAAATGATTTTTCAGAATTAACAGTATTATAAGTAGGTAAATATAAATGTCGTGTAATTTAGTCGCAATATAATTCTTGCTTCCGTGCAGGCGTTAAAGAAAAGTTCAACTCCCTAAGAAGTTAGTATAGCATGTAGTCATATGGTTAGTCTTATTTAAAATTTTTGTACTGTAAGCTTAACAATTTTTTTCATTACCAGGTAGTAGCGATGTATTTTTTATATTAGTATATAACATACAAGATTTCAAGAAACTAGTTTTAGTATTTATCCGTATCTCTACTTCCCACGGGTAGTGTACAGTCGTGTGATTAGAAAATCGATAAATAATAACAGAATTACTAGCTCCTGTCTGCGATTTTGTATACATAGCATGCGGCTTAGGCTATCTCAGTATTTTAAGCGGGAAAGCAGAACAGACAATACACACAGACAGAATCAGTGTCGATTTAATAATTATATAAGTAGTAGGGAAGTAGATATTCATAAGTGGGATGAAAAAAGAAAGATAACAAACAATTTAGGGAAAGAAAGAAAGTTAAGGTATAAAGGAAACAATGGCGACGTGAGCCACAAGTCGGTTTGTTCCGTCTAGTATGTAGTCATCTGTGGAATAGGCTCATCATGGCGCTTAGCAAACAATTGTTGTTGCGTACAAGCCTTGTTCAACGCGATTTATACGACAATTTAGAAGCAATTAGTGTCGCCGCTTCTTTACAACGCGTCTAATTTGTAAACGAATATTTTTTACGTGAAAATACAGCTTTTTGCACAATTTCCCGTTTACTTGCAATATATGATTCATTTAGTAACGTAAAAAGACTTGGTAGTATATTATTTAAAACATTTTATTGAGGCTAGTTACACTTCTTCTTTTGGCACTGGCGTCACCGCAAGCTATAAGCTGTGAACTATCGGCTACAAACACGAACAAAAGATACGCACTTCCGTGGAAATAAAAGAGACACGGCGATACTCGCCCAGCTATCAGCTATCACCGCCGGGCGAGTATCGCCGTGTCTCTTTTATTTACACGGAAGTGCGTATCTTTCGTTCGTGTTTATACCCGATAGTTCATAGCTTGGTAGCTCTCAGTGAGACCAATGCCTTTACGTAGATGCTTGTCAAAGCCTTAGGTACTTAAGGCTAATTTACTCTTACGCCGATCGTACTCACACTGTCGGTGCTGATGACCGTATAATATGTATAATGTATATCGTCGGGTTGTAAGCAAAATACTCTCTCGCAAAGATTGCCACAATGACCGGTCCTGCGTCTTCCGCATCCAGCGGACTCCTGCGACCTTCACCAGATCATCAGTCCAGCTTGTGGGGGGTCTACCTGCGCCTTCTGGCATACGGCCGCCATTCGAGAACCTTTCCGCCCCACCAGCCATCGGCTCTACGTGTAATATACTGCCACATCAGTTTTAGCGTCGCGTATTAAGGTGCGGTTAAAGAGAGATTCGCTGTTCTAACCTCCCACTCTACGAAATTCGATCGGTACACAAAAAGGTGATTGGTTGATTTCTTAGAACGGGCGCTAGAACAGCGAATGCTCTTTTGGTTTAAACGCACCTTTATAATATCACATTATCAACCTATCTCAGTCCGCTGCTGGACGTAGGCCTTTCCCATTAACTATGCGTATAGACACATTAGGAGATAAATGCCCATAATCGCCACGCCGGGCAAGCGGATTGGAGATCGCAGTAATGTGTCCACTATGATGACGCTGTTGCCCATCATCAATCTTCTATCAAAGAATGGTCAGTGACACTTCAATCCCGTAGTCGACTCTTACGGCACCCGCGGGAGAGATGGGATGGTGGCAAATGTGTTCTTACTGCTGCCACCACAATGTAACAGCCATGCATCATCATATCAGCCGAAAGACGTCCACTGCTGAACAAAGGCCTCCCCCAAAGATTGCCACAATGACCGGTCCTGTACCACCGGCATCCAGCGGACTCCTGCGATCTTCACCAGGTATTATAATATCCATTTTGTATTTTTGATGGCGACTGTACTTGCGTGTACGTAGGAATAATACCAATGGCGCCACAACGTAATCTCCTTACTCCAACACGAAGAGCCGATTAAATGAATAAAAGTACGGAAGTGGCTTCGCCAAGTTTTCCACCAGTATAATTATATATTATATTTTACACCTTTTATTTTGAGTTCATTTTAGTGTGATGTCATGTTTACCTAGGTATAAACTGTTGTCTTTTATACAGTGTGTAAATCTAATACGGGCGATCAATTAAACTAGGCATGGGATTCATTAGTGTAATCAGGGATTACAAGGTTTTTATAAAGTTACTCTTAATTATGACCCCACATATTTTTTTTAAGATTATCGGAGCAGCAATGTAGGTACGAACATTTGTTATTGTTAATATGGCAGTTATGTCATCTGCTTTTGAAATTAGCTGTCAACAAGTGCTTAACTCGTGTATGTTGCTCTACATTGCGCGCCGACTTATTTTGTATTGAAAATTTTGTTGCTCTAATTTTAAGTAAAAGTTATTTTAATGTATTTATTATGTCGTAAACTGACACCCGTTAAGAGCTTTGCCCGTATTAGACTGACACCCTGTATAAAGCCGCGTTTCTACTTAGTGTTCTGAGCGAGCATTCACGTGTTTTAGGGTGGAATCATGGATTAATTTATGGTGAAATCCTGTTTTCATCTGTCCAAGACCGAACGAATGCTCGCTCAGAACAGTAAGTGAAAACGCGGCTTAATAAGAAGAGTTGCCTTGTGATTGTCAATTAATTATAGTTTTTCTATTGCATTATTATTTAATATTAAAATCATGATGTTTAGAGACCTTTTACATTTCTAAATCTTAATTGTCTCTTTAATCTGACAACTAGAGACCTTTACATCTCTAGTATTGATATATCTCTAACAAATGCATATTGTGAACGTTATTATCATATTTATTGTGTTAATATTATTGTGTACAATTATGTAAATAAGGTGGCCACATACTTTTGACTTCTAGATTTCGAAATATTATGTTGAAAGTGTAAATCATTGTATTTCGCCTTTATTATAAGTGAACGAACCAGTGACTGTGTATTGAATTTATTTGGTAAGTTTTGAGTAATAATCAATAAAAATCAACGAGGTAAGATTGGATTATTATGTACACTGTACAGTCAAAGTTTACTTATACTTACGCTTCTCTTGGTACTCTATGTAAGTATAAGTACTATATCTGTGGAAACCTTTAATTGGCTTGTTTGATAACTGGGTCAAAATTATTTTCGTTGTCTTGTTTCATACCACTCTGTCACGCTTTTAGTTGCTGTTTCGACTCAGTATATTAAAAAAACCGGTGGTTGTATTTCTTTTTCACGCAAAACGTTAATCCATATATCAGAATTTGAAAATAAATACAAAAATCACCACTTCGTAACGTTTTTTAGGGACACAAAATAAGACAACGAAAATAATTTTGACCCAACTACTCTCTAATACCAAGTCTTAGTAATCTAAAGCTGTTCCGAATAAAATAACATACCTAGTATAAAGGTTCCTACCTAGTATAAAGGTGCATGCAGACTAAAAGAGCATTCACTGTCCTATCCCCCACTCTACAAAATCAACGAATCACGTTTCGTGTAACGATTGAATTTCGTAGAGTAGGAGGATAGAACAGCGAATGTTCTTTTGGTCTGCATGCACTGGGTGTGAGTAATGATCGTCAAAATCATTAGTAAAGTTAGATTATGTTAAGTAATATCCGAATATAAGTAAACAGTAAAGATTTTAAGGGTAAATCACCTTTTTCCCTTTTGCTATTGCTATGGCTACGGTCACCCGAGTCACGCAGGTTTTATGCAAAATTATGCTACTTAAACTATGCAAACCTGCATTTTTTTAGTGTTAATGAGCGCTTTCCTTAATAAGCCACCTACAACCATGGACTACATACATGTTTGAATAATTTAAGTAGCATAATTTTGCATAGAACCAGTGTGACTCGGGTGACTGTAGTCATGGCAATAAAATAACAGACAAAAAAAGTTGATTCACCTATAACTAGGTACCTAATAAAAACAACAAATATTAAAAATTGTTATTTATTTATACAAAAATGCCAGAACATATTATTAGGACCACATCATTGTATTCGACAAACTACAACATATCCAATGTTAAACTCTATGTAATAGAATTAACGGAAAATTGAAACGTTTACAAATACTATAGTTACAAAATTAATTCTAATATAACATAGCCACGGTAATTTACAATTTGTTGTAAATAAATTGACAGCAATAGCTTTATCTTACCTTAAACTGTATATAGGTTATATCCATCTATTAGTTATTTACATTCACACAACCGAGTTTATTAAAATAAATAATATTTTCTACAAGCATCAATTATTATTTACAGTTCTCCTGACTATAATATCAGCTACTTTGGCTCACAAATTTATAGGCCGCTCTAACATACTTGATACATTTACAAATTTAATAGTCATAACAAATACCGAAGTCAAATAGATATTCACGAAGTTTCGTCAGCATGAGACTTAATTATGAATATCAACAATTCAATTGTTTGGAAATTATTATTTTATGAAAATATACATTTTCATCGGTATATACATATTATACATATCTGTATATATATATTGTTCACGTAAACAAATCATCATAGGAATTTATAAGGTACATATTCGTGTGAGTATTTATTTAATAGTATTTTTACTGCTAATTTATTAATAAAACATACATTGAAAGCAGTCTTGCTTTTAATAAACCATACAATATCATAAAAAAGTAAATCGGTTATATTAAAAATTATGTAAACATTCGTGTACGCGTATTTTGGTAAAAAAATGTATGAAACACCAATATATGAACAAAAATACTTAAATAATTTTCTTTTAACAATTTTGAAAAACATATTTACTGCATTTTATTACGGTATTTTAATTCAAAATATAGGAAACAGGGAAAGGGAACTTTTATTATATTTCTCATTGAAGTAGTAACAATTTAATCACCTACAACGTTATCTTACTATCTGGGTCGTTTTGAAAAATATTGCACGTAATTAAGGGCATAATTAATACAAATATGATTTCCACTGTGCTACGAATAAGTTAGTAATAAAAACTGTATGGGCAGGTAAGTTCGTAACACGAAAGAGTGAGATTAAGTTTGCGTTTCATTAATCCCTTATATGCCGGAACGTGGATCCACGTAAGGTAAGGTGGGGTAAGTTGAAACGGTTAGACTACGAGAAAACTATTAGAAAAAAAATATTTCCGGCACACCAGAGGTTAAAGTCCTCAACAATGTTTTTTTTAATGAATCATCTCTCTTGAACCCATATATGCCAAGGAGAGCAATAAAAATGCAAGTAGTTTATTAAATCGCTAGAGACTCTTGAACTTGGTTGACTCATGGTAAGCACACTTAACCTCAAATGCACAAACTAGGCTACTAATATGAGGTTAACTGATAAATTTCGCACAGTTTTAACGCTACTATTTGTGTAGCTCGTGTCAGCGACCTAATCTGAGGTTAGCCAGTTAAAAGCATCAAGAATGTTTGGACTGAACCAGTTGATTTGACGTTGGCTAACCCTGGATTATGCAAGTGGGCCTAAGTACATATCGAGTATACTAACAATTACACGTACACGAACATAAACTCTGCAATTTACTTAAAGGTGCGTTTAAACCAAAAGAGCATTCGCTGTTCTAGCGCCCGTTCTACGAAATCAACCACGATACCTCCTACGTATACTGGTGCAAGTGCAAAATCATCATTTTCCAGGAGAGCTGTTCAAAGGTACAAAGTTCTGTAACTAGCTCATACAATGAAATAATTTCGTGATATTTTCAAGAATTTATAACAAATACATTTTAATACAATCTACATATTTACTTTTTTGAAATAATTAGTAGTTTTTAAAAAAATGGTAGTTACACCAGTATACGTGAAATTTACGAGTTCTTGTTTTTGATGAACTGAGACAACTACCGTATACATAGTATATTACGACTCGATGAATACGGATATATTTTTAGTGCCTTTGATGTATATTTTGTATCATGCACCGAAAATATCTAAACAAACCGGAGTTGTTGCTCTGATGTTTTTTATTGGTTAGTTTTCGCCTAATTTGTCACTTGTACCAGTATACCTACGCCTAAATTGATTAATCATGTACCGGTATACGATGAAGCTTTTTTTGTATGTAATGGGCCTTGCAGGAAGTCTAAAAGTATATAAATACAAAGAAAAATAAACGCTTAAAATAAAAAAAATAAAACTGATTTACCATCTTTTTTAAATAAGTATATTTTTTATTATTCTGTGTCCTACCGGATTACTGGAAGAAAGTCTTGAAACAAACACATAGTTTTAATTTCAAGTAATCAAGACATGTCTTATAACATCAAAAGGCAATATAACAATTGAAGCGATTTGGGCTCTACTTTTCACTTACGATCAGGTGGAGTGGAGCCACTTTGTTGTGCCAACATAAAAAAAATGAAGAAATAACATCAACATAAATATTTCGGCGTTGCTTTTACAAAATAAATATATACACGAATTCGACATTATACTTCAATACTTCTTAGGTGCGTACAGTAAGACGTAACTACTTAGTAATTAATTCTACTCTATCTATCTACTAAGTAGGCTTCTTTCGTTTTAGTATAAGTATGTCAAAATTCAATGTCTTTATAAGTAGCTGATATACTTTTTTACTGTCTGGGCTATCAGACTTAAAATTATAAACGACGTGTCATTCGTCCATCCAATACTGGTGGTAGGTTTGAGAAGACGATATTATTAAAGACATATATGAATTAGAAAACAATTTAAATGATTACGAATATTATCCACTTGTTATTCAACATGGACCAAAGGGAATATTGTAAGCTCTGATTTAATTTAGTAATTAGAATTCTTAATATCGGCTCGCAAATAATATGTATGCTTATGAGCAGTCGTCGGTATCTTCTTACCCCTTGACTTAGCGTTCCGATAAACATAGTTTGTCCCTTTCGGTCTTATCCGTACATATATAAGGCGGTTAGCAGGCAATCGCTCTGTCTAAGCTTCTACATTGATGTACTTCTAATATATTGTTATTGAACACGGGACACTCGAAATACATAAGACGGTTATGAAAAAAAATATCGTCGGAAAATTAAAGAACGTCAGTTGTGTTGCTGTGTTATTACATATTTGAAAAACACAGTACGTAATTGCTGGCCAGATTCGTATTCGTATTCGGCCTTGCTAATATTCAGCTATCTATATTAGCTTAGCTGGCAAGCAGTAATCTACTATTTTTTTTATATTTAGTTAGGTAGGTAGGTTACGCATAATTCATTTAATTTAACATAACAACTAATAAAATAACAACTATATTGCTAAATAATAAGCAATAGAGCCTACTTTTATGTGTAGATTTTAGAGTGTTGCTCGCGCATACTGGTATAACTTCCGCCCGCGGCCATAAGTGTACTGCGTATAGTGGTACAAGTCACTTAGCTCAGTATACGACGTTCGAACCAAAAAAAAGGTGTTAGTTATATCAGTATACGCCACTTTATTTCAAAAACTAGCGGTAATTTTGCCACAAAAATTTTATAACTTGTAGATATAAGTATTTTGAACCCAAATATGCAAAAAAACGAAAATGGTAAAAATGTCACTTGCACTAGTATACGTAGGAGGTATCGCAATCACGTTTTGTGTACCGATCGAATTTCGTAGAGTGGGAGGTTAGAACAGCGAATGCTCTTTTAGTTTGAACGCACCTTTATACGTCGAATTTCAAACATCGTTACAGTTGATTTACGAGATCTGGTGCGATTTCAGCGTCTGGTAATATTGACAGAACTATAACAAACGTGAGACTCAAACATAACACATTAAAACATTATCGAACCGGGTTACTTACGTATTTAAGTCGAGGATTGCTCGACATGTTTCGACCTATTAAGAGGCCCCAGCCAGTACCCGTTCTAGCAGAGCGCAGGCCACAGTACGCGTCGGGCTTTGGCCGAGGGTGCTCCGGACGAGGACCCTCTTAATGGTTCCTTGTCCGGAGCACCCTCGTGGGTAATGATTATATTTTAACATTGACAGAACTGTTTAAATCTCTTGCTGGCACTTAACTCAATATATTATGTAATTTCTAAAACCGAAACATTGGTAACACTGAAACATAATAAAAAAAAACTAGTTAACATTTATATCACGCAACAAATCGAGAGTTACAATGGAATTGCGTGTAACGAAAAATTGTTGTCTGAAGTAGAGGGAGGGAGGTTAAGTAGAATTCGAGTATTGCGGACGAATGTTTTCATGACAGAACAATGTTCATTTATTTAAAAATTACAATGAAAAAGTAAGTGGTTATTAATGACAATACAATACTTGAAATTGATAAACAAAGTAGTCTTCGTTTATCAGAAAATATATATCAAGTCTCCTTTCTATAAATGCATCACTCTCGCACTCACAAGCCACTCATTTGTTTTGAAATTTTGGTTCAGGTTTAAGTATTGCCTTGTAGAATAAGTGTGCGGCTCCACGGAGCGAAGCGGTGCTGTGCCAAATTGACTAATTACATTCTTCAAATTCTAATTGGTAACACTGTGATGCGGTCTTATTGACCGAGCTCCCACAGCTCCGCTCCGCGTCAGTGGAGCCCTGAAGCCGCACCCTAAGCCGGTCCACAGTTAGTACCGAAAGCAAGTGAGTGGCTAGTTAGAACGTGACAGCTCTATACCATTCGTCAGTTTTTTTTACTAATAAACACCTGTCATTGTCGCGTACCTATTACATTAGATCATCACAGTAACAGAAGAATTTCTGTGACAAATTAAAATACTTTCGCAATGACAATAGGTAATAAGTATTAGGATCGTTCCGTTTCATAAAAAAACTGGACTCTAGAGGTTTCCCAAGAACATCAAACATCGTTAAATATGAGCACTTGTCTCTGACAGTCCACTATACTTTGCAGAACCAGATGCTTCCAGTGTTCATGGTCACCTAATATCACTATCATAAGCCTCTGAATGCGTAGCCAAATTGCTAATCGCTAACGCTCAGTAGAAGATCAGTAAAGTCTTCTCTGTTTTTGACACTCTTTTTATTAGCATGACAAAGACAGTTGCGTTTCGTTTGCGATTGGCATCTTGGCTACCCATCCAGGGGGGTTATCGTACGTAACGTACTAATTCGATTTAGTTTACTTTCAGGGAAAGGGACAAAAATATAACTCGTATAGCCTTGTGCCTTTCTCTCGACCTTAACTGAATCGCATTAGTACGTTACGGTAGCTCCCCAGGAAACTTAAATTTAACACTTTACACACAACTCTCGGGCCCTGGCAAATTCTCCGCCAACACGTGCTCTCTTCTTCTCGCATTTCCCTTCCCTTTACTCCTATGTAATGTCGAAGTAGCTAAACTACCGGAACTCAAGGTCGGCCCGCTTAGTGTCAGCGTCTGACTTCCAAACGGCGACCCTACATTGCCGTTGGGGCATACAAAGTTGGGGCTCCCAAGCGTGGGACTGTTAGTGACTACGAAATTAGACCTAAAATTATTTGCTAATGCAGATTGAGCTAGGTTCTGGTTTAGAACGTCTTCTTGTCTACTGCTCGGCACCAAGTCGCTTCCTGGCGTCAGCTGTTAACATAAGAAATGAATCAGTATGTGTACAATAATATCTCTATTATTATTTTTTACTTATTAACTAGAGGATAACTTTTACCGGTGTCAGAATTGAATTCAGATCTACCGGGAACTCTGATATTACTAAAAACGTTATCTATAATTAAAACATTTTTAATCCGTGTATCGCTAAACTGGATTTCAGTCAAAATATGAAATAATAGATATTAAGTATGATGCCCTTAAATTGTAAGATATTTAAAACTAAGGGATTGTTCATAGTTTGTTCATACGAGTAGGTGTAGGAAAGCTTACGCTAAGAGTAAGGGTTTACTGATTAAAATGAATGTTCATGTTTCTTTATACCTAAAATAAAGTTATATAGCTAAGCTTTTGCTAATAATATTCTATTGCGATTAAAATTTTGTTAAGTTGTATTACCTGCTGTGGGTGACCAGCGCTGTCGAGGAGAGCTAAATCTTCTGCCGAAAATACTGCACCCGCTTTTGTCCATTCTCCTAAAAAAATGCCTTAGTCGTCAAAAGAACGGAGATATTGGTAAATCCATGTAAACTGTTTGTTGAATTTGTCAGTCTGTTTTTATCTACTTCAGAGCAATGGGTATTGAAGCTCATATGAGCTTACCATATGGTAGCAATATGATTTCAGACATTTCCGTAAATATGAGGGCAAAGGAATACCTAATCCCAAGTTAAAAAATAAATAACAAAGGTAATTTATTGTTTAACTTGGGTTAAAGTACAAAGGAAGTGGATTAGGTACTTAGGTTGTCCAGAATATATGATTTAATATAATTTTCCCCTCACTAGCTCGTAAAGCGCTCGTTTATCCTTTAATACGAGCGGGTAAAAACGCTTTTTACACACTTGTGAATAAAGTAATTTGACATTTCTCTAATTCCTATAGCCCCCTACTGCCTAGTATAAGTGGATCTGTATGACCGTAGGAAACATGCGCAATCGGAGCTCACATGTTAAATTGGTCGTTTCTCATGTGACTTTGTAAGCCATTGGCAATATTTATGTTCCATAAGTAACTCTATTCTACGATACGTTTCGACATTGAGTTTTAAATAGTTTCTTTAAGTTAATTTACATTTGGATGAGATTTGTAATCATATTTCCTCGCGATAGTGAGGGGAAAAAAGTTGTATTACACTTGGCGGCAAAGTTTGTTCAACTCTCGTGCCTTGAGACCTTCGCAATGCTCAAGATTCCAGTTTTTGAACCACTCGCTACGCTCGTGGCTCAATTTTGGAATCTTTCGCTAGCTCAGGTCTCAATATTGGCACGACAGTTAAACAACAACTTTGCCCCCTTGTATAATAAATAACTATTTCATGCTGCCACACTGTTTTCACCTATGTCCTATGTAAAATTTTTACAGCATATTTCGCACCTTTAGAATGAAAGTGACCTAATTCAAAATTTTGGAATTATTAATTATGTGCTTAATTAAAAACACCTAAAAGTTAACATTCCTAATTCGAAAATTATGGGTTAGGTCAATTTCATTCTAAAGGTGCGATTTGTTATATAGATGGTTTTACCTCGGACTTCTTTTATGCTAGGCCATTCGTCCTGTTCTTCGGCTGTCGGTAGCACGTTTTGGTCACAATCTAAAAAAAATATATCATCTGAAATATCAAGGTTTTATGTTACGAATTCAAAACTATTACAAAGGTTTATATTGTTAAAATTTAGATAGTTTTAAAAACTGGATAATTATCGTGTACCACAAATCCAAGATTGAGTGCTATGTCTGTGATGATGCCAATAATAAAATAATGAAAATATCGTAGAACAATCTAGCTTAAATTGACTAAGTCCTACAGTCTCATGGTAATATCAATTAAGGTTTGTATTGTGGGTACTAAGCGACGATATTTATAATAGATAGATGCATAAAGCTACCTACTCAAGTAGGTACAGAGGAAACAACCATAACCAAGAAACAAATATTTTTGGTATGCCAACAAATAAATGGCCTCGCCGGGATTCAAACTCAGCCAATGAATAACAAAAAGAGTCAGTACCTTGTGCATTTAATATATCCAGCTGAGGCTTTAGCGTCTTCATCTCTGGCGAAGGCTTCATGGTGTACTACCACGTACCGTCGCCATGTCTCCTGGTGAATGCTTGTAAGGGGGACACGCTAGTCGCCATCGAGTACAGAGCGCTACAAAAGCTACAATTAGATAGGATCAATAATCAAGTGAGTCATTACCTGGTGCATTCAAAATATCTGGCTGGGGTTCAGGCGTTTTCATCTCTGGTGAAGGTTTGATGGTGTACGCCACGACGTACCGCCGGCCGCCATCGCTCAGCTCAAGCATGTCCCCTGGCAGATGTCTTTGAGAGGGACGCGCTACAAATGCTACAATTAGGATCAATAGTCCAGTGAGTCAATACCTGGTGCATTCAATATATCCGGCTGTGGCTCAGGAGTTTTCATCTCCGGTGAAGGTTTGATAGTGTACGCCACGACGTACCGCCGGTCGCCATCGCTCACCTCAAGCATGTCCCCTGGCAGATGTTTTTGAGGGGGACACGCTACAAATGCTACAATTAGGATAAATAATAAACTGAGTAAATACCTGGTGCATTCAATATATCTGGCTGGGGTTCAGGCGTTTTCATCTCCGGTGAAGGTTTGATAGTGTACGCCGCGCCGTACCGCCGGCCGCCGTCGCTTAGCTCAAGCATGTCCCCTGGCAGATGTCTTTAAGAGGGACGCGCTATAAACGCTACAATTAGGATAAATAGTCAACTGAGTAGATACCTGGTGCATTCAATATATCTGGCTGGGGTTCAGGCGTTTTCATCTCCGGTGAAGGTTTGATAGTGTACGCCACGACGTACCGCCGGCCGCCATCGCTTAGCTCAAGCATGTCCCCTGGCGGATGCTTGTGAGGGGGACGCGCGCGGCGTCTTCGGGCGCAGAGGGCAGCGAACGCTATACCACCGATGGCTAGCGCTGCGCCAAGCGCAGCTGCTACCACTACGCCGAGGGTGACGCCGCTCATGGCGTTTTTACCGTCTGTGTGAAAATTGTGTTTATTAAAAATAAGAACGGAGCAATTTTATCTGGAGAATGTGGCGTATTTCTATAATGTCTCCTAGTTATGTCAAAATAGTAAGTATATCTATAACTTTTATATTCTATAAATGGGGCATGTACTCTTATTGTATTCATGAGGCTTAAACTCTTAAAATCATGTACGTTCAACACAAATTTCTTCTAAACCGGAGAATTATTTATAATTTATAATACTTTATTTAGTACATAATTTTATAATTAAATACAGAATTTTGTTCAAGTTATTCAAACAACAATATTTTGCAAGTTATTATTTCTATTGATGTCTACATTTATATCAAACGGTTTATAGAAACGTTTATAAATACCCTATTTAGAAAATGAGCAAAAGATACCTGGACGTCAAAGGCTATATTCAAATACACGCCAGTATTGAGATAAAGGGCCTCTATTTAGACCTTTATTAACCTTAATAATGTATTGTCAGAATATTTAGGTACATTCATGTAACCTTTTCCTGATATCGAATTCTCTGAAGTTTATGAACGTCCTCAATATGAATACACGAGAGATTATTAAAATAAATATCAAAATAGAAAGGCTGATTCGAACATAAAATTGCTATCGTAAAACTACCCAACTATAAATAGTAACTACTACCAACTCGTACTAATTAAGTTAAAAATTCAATATTGTTTTTGGGCTTCTCTTAGAATTTCGATATTTTATGATGGGCCTTAACCTTAAAATTAAATGTATTCATTAACAATTACATCATTTCATGATGACTGGAAAGTCAAATCAGCATCTTTTTTCGAACTGTCAAAACGATCACCACTATGAAATTTTGTATGAAATACTCAAAAATTGAAAGAATCTTCAAAAACGGTTCGCCCAGTCGGTAGTTCTGAGTTTTTCAACATAAAAAATTCATACAATCGAATTGAAATCCTCCTCCTTTTTTTGAAGTCGGTTGAAAATTACGAAGTTTTACTAAACGAAGACATATTAAAGCGTTTAATACAGCCCACGTTCCTCAAATCTCCAGTTAGTACCGGCATAAATTAAAGAATAATTACTACGCAAGTTCCGGTTTCCTGCCTTTGAATATTTAATATGAACGTTAATTAAGGTGAAATCATGAATGCGTACAGAGCGGCTATCATTCTATATTGTTGGCGCCGTTTATCCACAACAGCGGTTTCGGTTATTACAAGGTTTGTATTAACTCGTAACCAGCTAGATAAATGTGGAACTAGGTAATCATGAGAAGCAATTTGCATGAATTTGTAGATTTACTAATAAGAAATTTCTAGGTACAGTATGAACATCATCATCAGCCTATGATAGTCTACTGCTGGACGTAGGCCTCTCTCTCGGAGGTAAATGATCATAATCGACAAGCTGGGCAAGCGGATTGGCAATTGCTGTAATGTGTCCACTATGATGACGCTGCTGCCTGTCATCAATCTTTTATCAAATAATGGTCAGTGACACTTCAATCCCTTAGTCGACTCTTACTCCACCCGCAGGAGGAGTTGGGGCGGTGACAAA
>JALPQI010008421.1:0-46803 GCA_025490895.1 Thaumatotibia leucotreta | reverse complement strand
TCTTTTCCCACCCATGGACGGACACGGAAGTGGTCCCGCAATATCGCTGTGAATCAACCCAAGTATGTCATTTGCCCTGGATACAGATTTCTTTGGAAATGGTAACCTAGTCTGTTTACCTACAACACAGGAAACACAAGACTGAAAGTTATTGTTATCATAAGAAATCCCAGTAGCCATACCTTTTCGCAATAACTCCATGCTTCGGGTGTTCAGATGCGCCAGACGTCGATGCCAAACTTGTTGCGTTAACTGCTTCGCTGGTGCTTGGGCCTGCGCTTGCTTGACGTGTTCAACAGGACGACTGTCATCCTTCAGTTGACACTCTGACGCCGCTTCGCTGTCACCTGTATCTACAGACAAAGACGAACACATAGCCTGCGAGGATGGTTCGCTACACAAAACAGACACGGTTTCAATGGCATCAAGTTGATAAACACCATCTCTCTCGGTTGCAGTAGCTAAAACCCCCCCATTTTCGGTGATTGTACACACACCAGAACAAAACACAACTTTGTAACCCTTATTGACCATGGCACTTACAGATAACAAATTTGTAGACAATTTAGGAACTAAGTACACATTACTTATCATTCTTACGCTATTGTCCTTGAACACAACCTGCGCCGTACCTCGTCCAGCCGTCATTAGAGCTTCGCCATTGGCAATGTACACTTTCTTCGGTTTCTCGTTCGAAAAATCCGATAAAAATGTGCGGTCATTGCATAAATGACAGGATGAGCCGCTGTCTACGTACCAAACGTCGCGCTTGATACCTGCGGTCAACGCCGTGAGAAGCGCCGAGCCTTTACGGCCACTCTTCTTGCCGTCAGACTTTTCAGGACAATCCTTCATAAAATGTCCAGTCTTCTTGCATTTGAAGCACTTATTTGGTTTTCGTGTCTTTCGAGCAACTAAAGCAGTCGTATCTTCGGTTTTCTCATCACGACGTGCATTTTCTTGAAGCAATTTTGATTTGACAGTTTCGCTTGACAGTGACGTGTTCGAATTTTCTAGAGCCATAATCAACGGATCATAATCGCTTGTCAAACCGCTGAGCAAAATTACGGCTACGAAGTCGTCTTCCAAAGCCGCTCCGATGTCGCTCAGTTGTTGCGATGAATCCAAGACCTTGTTCACGTATGCCTCCATACTCACACATTCGCTTAATTTTGTAGCGAATAATGTACGAAGCAATCCGAGTCGTCTACACAAGCCTCTGTCCTCGTACGCCTTCTGCAGGTTGTCCCATGCCTCGCGAGCCGTCTTGGCGTTTCGAATCAGTGGAAACACACAAGGCTGTACGTTTAAGGCGATTTTCGCGAGCGCCTTCTCCTGCTTCTTTTCGTCGATTTCATTATTTTCACGCTTTCCCACACAATCCCAAAGATCGTCGTGAATAAGCACCATCCGCATGACGAATTTCCATGAATTATAATTTTGAATTCCGGATAATTTTTCGATCGAAACATTCTGACTGGCAGATGCCATCTTTTGTTTTCATGCGAATAAATTTTGAAAATATTTGTATCGAAATCACACGCGCACTTTTTTGGAATCTGGTGATTACCGCAGCTCTGCTACCATGTTGGAGGTTCCGTAAATGAAATACCAGTAAACTGTTCCGAGTTATATTGTGCACTGAAGCAGACTGAAGTAATAAACTAACGTGACAGAGCGACTAGGTAAACAAACATTGACATTAGCTTTATTATTCTAACCAGCTAGTTTATATCGGTCACATATAAGAACTCTATGTTCCAACAGAAAATACCACGAAAACTCAATTTGTGTAGTTATTCAAGAATTTTTTTACTGCTTAAAAATTTTACGCTTTTTTAGTTTATTTGACCGAATACTCCGAAAAATCCTCATCATTAAGTATCACTTTTTTTTTGCTTTTACGAAGTCTCAAGGTCTAGGGCGGTCTTTAGAATACAAAAATTCCTTGGGATATGTTTTATTTTTTTATTTACGTACATTAATGCTATTTTGATGCGTTTTTAGCGTAAAATTTTGAATTTGATATTTTTTTATCCTACTTGTATCAAAGTGAGGACGCTAATTTTTTTGTCAGTGAATGATTTATTTTTAGCACAGACAACATAACCTCAAGACGTAGCATAGCCGGGCGACCCCCTCTGTCACGCATACTGTGAATTCACTCCATATTAGAGCCACGCCTCCATTGCTAACTTCAGTCTGCGGCCGGCGTCCATGAGATAATTACGAAAGTTTTAACGTGATTTACATCATGCAAAATGCATTACTGTTGCGTGAAATTGTGTAGCAAGAATACAAAAACATCTAGTGTGCAAAAAGATGGTATTTCGTCACACAAGTGAGCAATTTTTTATAATTTCAATTAAAATTAAAAATAGTTTAAGCATAAAATCTAGTGCACTCGTTGATGTCTTTTTACAAAGTCTCTTTCTAATACTTTGCACGAAGTATAACTCCCTCCTTGTCTAGCGTAACGAGCAGGTAGGCCGTCTGAACTAGGGATGACCGTAGAGTATGTTTGTTTACCATCGATAAGGTAACTAAAGATAAAATAAAATCTTTATTCTCAATCGTACCCAGCAACAGACTCTGCGGTGTGGAGTCTCCGTATCCGAACTAGTGATGTCTATACCGGCAGTCTGTTTACTATCGATAAGATATTACGATTATATTCAATTATCCTCAAATAAATTCTGGTTTAGTGTAAAGTGTAGAAGTATAATTTTCAATAATACTATTATGTTAAATAATATTGTGTATCTTCTCTAAATGCCCAAACATGAAAGAAATGTGGATGAATGCTGCAAAACGGTCACATGATTGGTTTCCTGCTCCTAGCAGTGTGATATGTTCTCGACACTTTAAATCGGAATATTTCAAATTAACAAAAACGAATAATAGACGAATTTGATTTAGAACGTATTTTAATGGTAGTTTATTGGTAACTTTGTAACTACGAGTTAATGATTGTACAAATAAAAGTATATTTTATAAAATTGTTTTATTTATTATCTCAGAAAAGATATATTGTGATATTAATATTTGACCGCAACTTTGTCTGCGTGGATGATGATGATAAAATAACTATCCTTTGTCCTTTCCCGGGTCTTAAACTATCTCCATTCCAAATTTCATCTAAACCGGTTTAAATGTGTAGATGAAGACACAGCAGACAGACAGTACAAATATTTTTTTTATATAAAATGCATTTTATTTGTCACACCAGGGTCGCGTTTTATAAAGTTACAATTTACAATTTCGCTGTTTGCCTCTCTAACGCACGCACATATTGGCTAGAAAGATGCACCCAGAAGTTGCGGGTAGAAGCTAGTATCATAATATATCTACATCTGCGGGGACGATGATGATAATGATGAATGAAATATCGTATGTCCTTTCCCGGGTCTTAAATAATCTCCATTCAAAATTTCATCTAAATTGGTTCAGCGATTTATGCGTGTAGACTCAGTAAACTGACATACATACTTTCGCATTTTTGGTATGCATTAGTACGGATATGGATTCACGGTTTTGTCGGTAAGTCACTGACAAATATCGAATCGTGAAAGCGATAGACATTGTAACCATCGATACTTTTATCGACATTCGGAAATCACTAGCGACCGGCGGACATTTTTGTTTTACACCTCATTGACCTTGAAACGACGAATCACAACACAGCTCATGTTACGCCGCCCGCACCTCAGAATTTTTGGCAGCATCGGTTTAAATGAAATAATTGTCTAAAGCTACGTCTTTAGGTTATGTTGTCTTTTTAGTAATACTTTTACAAAAAGAAAGTAGTTAAAAAACCCAAAAGTTTTTTTTTATTAATAATTTTTTTCACTCCAGAATTTCTCAAAAAAAATTTTTCAAAAATTCATAACTCGAAAACTACAAAAAATCGGCTAATATACATGGGGTATATTCTGATAGCTCATGACGTGAGGAATCTAAAAAAAAAATTTTGACGTCAAGGTTTGGACCACCCTGTATATCACAATGAATAAAATCGGAGTCGGACAGTTGGGTATCCTTCCTTGCAAGTAAAAATACCGAGTTCATCAACGCTCGAGGTGGGATTTGAAGTAACTGAACCTGCGTACTAGGGCTTTCGCGGCTGATGCTGATAATATGAATTGAAATATCTGATAACACAGTCTGAATTGTTCCAGAGAAACTTTTACAGAATTAATAATAATTAGGGCCAAACCAAACAAGATAACATTTCTATACGATGACGTTAATTCGTCTCATGAGTATGCATTTATTTATCGCAAATATTTATCGACCACTTAATTGTGCTTATTAAAAACGTCCCACTTTGTTTCCTACCATAAGGACGTTATTAGGTAGTATGAGGTACTTATACGAATTAAATATCTAACTAAGCGATAATGCGGGACATTTTTACTACATCGTTCACATTTAATCAGTATACCTATAGGTATGTAATTTTGTGAAAGCAACATGCCTACTTCTCGTAACGGACGTAGGTAATTTGTTACATACCTAGGTATTTACAAGAAATTAATCCAAAACCGGTTGATAGCGAGCCACAGGGATCGGAACCAGTTTTTATAAAAAAAACGTCGAAATAGGTATACAATAAAAAATTACACTCTTTATGTAGTATACAATATTTTGTGTAATTAATAACAAAAACATCGTATTTTTAAATTATACTATATCAACAAAGAATTTATGAAAATGAAAAAGAACGAAATTAGGACCGGTCTTTTGTATGGAGAAAAAAAAACCGGCAAAGTGCGAGTCGACTCGCGCGCGAAGGGTTCCGTACCATTATCAATTTATCATTTTAAAAATACAGTTAAATCAACCTACCTCAAAAACTATAAGAGATAATTACAAATTTTCTTTAATTTTTACTAATTTTGATACTGGAATATATCTTATGATTTCTTGTGCACATGTAAAAGTTACTTACAATAAACGATTATTAAAACGAAGTGACAAATAAAATGCTTTCTAAATAATATAATTTACATTTTAAATAATGTATCCTCGTCTTTGTATACTTGTATGCTTTATGATTATTGAGGTTTTATTAATATTTCTGGGAACACGTAGAACTAAAACTGAAAGTAGGTACCTACCTATCAAAATATTAACACTACCTACAATTTTACTTAGGTACTTTTGAAATCATAGACAATTGATACCGTAGGGAAACTCAACAAAATTTGGTTGGTCAGAATTTATCAAATTAACGCGAATATTCTTATACATAATATACAGCGTGTGTATTTGATACGGGCGAATATTTTAGTGGCGATTACTATCGGACCTAGGGAACCTATTTACATAAATTTATTTTAGAAATTAAGGTATTTTTTTTTCATACAAAATAATTGAGCCCGCAATGTATTGCATCCACTGGTAGCCACATTACTTAAAGTAGACATAAGTATCTAAACGTCATACGAGTCTCATGTCAGTTGGCCGGCATACATTGCTGCTGGGTTGCACTTTAGAAAAATCATTACACCTAATCAACAACAAAATTTAACGAAATGGTTATCTTATACGACTCGTAGGATCAGATATTATAGCTGGATTAATTATTCGCCCGTATCAAATACCCACGCTGTACCTATATTACCAATATAATATTATACTACTGCATATAAGAAATTACTCTTACTTTTTCTATGACAGCAGGTCAAAAATGGTTTTTCTGTATAAAATTGATGGCGATGATATGCATGTTTTTATTTTATCAGCATTAGGTAATCTATTCCGGTTGTTGTAATACCAGTAGATATCAAGCAAATATATGTGTCATGGATTCGGAACTATTTTACGATAACAAGATTTGATTACAGCACAGCAATAATTCATGATTTTAATCATTTGTTTATTTAGTTATTTACAGTTTCTTAGAATCTGTAATTCAGGATACATAACTAAATACCTACTCGTAACATTATGAGAGTGCATGGTGAATTTTAGTACCTACATAGGGTGATTTTTTATTCACCGGCCAAACTTTAGGTACTTAGGTTGTTCAGTCTGATTGTTGAATTATTACTATGGGAGCGACATTCGATTCGAGACAAATAAATCTGATGTTCCATACAAACCTTGGGATATTAGTAGGCGAAAATGTGTGGACAACCATTTTTTTTCTCGAATCAGATGTCGGTCCCATACTGAATGTTCAGCAATATGACCTCTGGATTAGCAAGCTGAAGTGGCAATGGGCAGGCCACATTGCCCGCAGACCAGATGGTCGATGGGGTCGAAAAGTGTTCGAGTGGAGACCACGGCTAGGCAAACGCAGCTTAGGACGTCCACCCACAAGATGGACACACACACAAGACCTTATGAAGGTCGCCGGGGCACGCTGGATGCAGGTCGCATCTAACTGGTACATGTCGAGGTCCAGACGGGAGGTCTATGTTCAGCAGTGGACGTCTTATGGCTGAGATGATGATGATGACGACCTCAGAACTAAGCCTCTGAAATTTGGTCGGTGAATAAATATCACCTGTATAGATGTAAATGCGCACAAATGCCAAATATACGCACGCTTCCTTGAGTGTCTAATCCCATCCCTCCCTTAGACCGTAGAACCTTACAAGTACCTACTAAGTTCTAGTTGGTCCAAGTGCTCCTGGCTCAGATATGGCAGTAGTAATATATGTAGGGGCTAACTTGAGAACTTTACAATATGTAGCTAGGTAATAACTAATAAGTCTTTGCCTCGGTGTAAAGTCCCGTCTTACTATGTTCAACACAACAAGCTCTTTGGATGCCAGCGCGGTTTTTCCTTCCTAGTGAATTACTGCAGAATTGCACTGACGAGAATCTTAATACTTTATCACATGGTTAGGGTTGTGTCTTTGAAATTTGAGAGAGCTAAAAATGGGTATCATTTGGCGAGAAACGTGTAGATTTGTTTTAGGCAAAAAAAAATTAATCGGACTTATCCGTAAAAAAATATTGTTGAAAATTTCAAGGTGAAATTTTCGTAGTTGTTATCCGTTCAAGGGCATTTTTAATTTTCTAGGTCGTTCTAACCACTCAATAGCTTTTGGTAACTGTGGTTATCGGCTGTTACTCTTATTTTACATAGGAATGAAGCACAACCAAAAAAAGCAAATGGCTAGTTAGCAGTTGTTTCATAAAAAATCAAAGTTTTATCGGAGAAAAAACTCTCCTCCACTTTTTCCTAATCGGAACAGGATATCTACTGAAAAAACCCTTAAATGGAGATCAGCGATGTAAATTTCACCCTGAATATCTGTAATAATAATATATGATATTGATAGCGTATACTTAATTTTGTGCACCTTGCGCTCCTCTTTTTTTTACCTTTACAGATTCTCCAATACCTCCATCCCAGGTTTTTAGTAAATATTAAAATTCAATTTTTGAGTTTTATCAAATTAGTTTTAATGAAAATAACGCAAATACGATAGTTAAAGGTGTTCCTACACATGTCTATGTCTTGCTTGGTAAGCCCATTTGTACCAAATACAAACCACAATGGAATTTTTAAATATTGTTTAGGGAATTATGTCGACCAAAGCAAAAAATAAGTAAAATGTACTAAATTATTTTATTTCTAAACTTTAACAACAGCTTTACCAAAATTATCACCAGCCAACATTCCAACAAACGCTTCGTAGACATTGTCGAAACCCTCAGTGATGTGCTCTCTGGTTGTCAGCTGTCCAGATTTCGCCCATTTCACCAGATCTGCAAATGCCTCAGGCCAACGCGAAAGCCATCGTCCAACAATAAAACCTTCCAATTTAAGCTGCTGACCTACTATAGTCGGCTGCAATATCGCCGCTTTTGGAGTTTTCGATACATCTTCGTTATATGCGCTTATGCTTCCACAAACTGCAACCCTTCCAAATAAGTTCATTTGGGAGATAATCTGGCTACTCATTTCACCTCCGACGTTATCAAAATAGCAGTCCACTCCTTTCGGCGCGGCTTCCTTTAGAGCGCTGACGACGTTTACGGTTTTGTAATTGAAGGCTTTATCAAATCCTAACTCCTTCTCAAGCCATTCCACCTTGTCATCGGAGCCAGCGAAGCCGATGACCCGGCAGCCTTTGATCTTAGCAATCTGTCCAACGATGGATCCCACTGCCCCAGCAGCGCCAGTAACCACTACTGTTTCGCCTTGTTTCGGCTTACACAATTCCAGAAATCCGAAGTACGCAGTCGCCCCGGGCATGCCAACGGCTCCGACCCCTAGAGAGATGGGCAGGCCTTTCAAATCAGGCAGTTTGTAGACTACGTTATCGGAGGGTGCATCCCCTGAACTTGTATTTATAATACAATGGTCACACCAGCCTTCGTGGGACACTATTCTTGTGCCTTCTGGGTATCTGGGATCCTTGGATTCCAATACTATACCTATTTGATAACTGAATTGATCGTAAGGAACGGGGGTAACGGGAGTTGTACGCGCGCAAGTAAGGATCGACACTGATCCACTCGGTCTTGAGGAGAACTTCGCCATTCTTGATGGGGGGTAGCTCAGTCTCGACGATTTCGAAGTCACCCCGCTTGGGGACTCCTTGGAAATGTTTCTTTACAACATATTTCCGTTGCTTCACCATTTTAATGCTTGCCGCTCTCACACGTGTTCAGAACTGCTGTTGTATCAGGGACACTTTGATTTAAATAGGGACGATATGACTTATCTACAATATCTAATCATTGGGAGGGTATTCGTAATAATTATCAAATATTTATCAGAACTCTAGGTCAAACTCGTACTACATTACTTGTACCTAATCTAGTCGCACGGCCGTGTGGAGACACGTAACGTGCGTGTAATAGCAATGCCTTTTCTGATATCTTGGCGGAAGCCAAGATATCAGAAAAGGCATTGCTATTGAACTCACAGTTGTTCCAATCTTCAAAGTAGACATATACCTACACATTTATAGACTGCCTAGATTTTTTTGACATAGTAATACAAAACAAGTTCAAATATGGCCAGAATTAAAAAAAATATCGGGCCATGCTCAGAGTAGGGTTCCTTAGTTATTCAATAACGGCTGGGCCGATTATGTTCGAAATAGTTTTATTTTAAAGTATTGTATATTCATGATTTCATATTTTTTGGTCCTATGGATCAAAAGTTAAATTGTCTTTTAAGATCTTTATTCTTTTTAAGAGACCTATTCAATGATACCCCCCACTATAGGATTACAGCAAATAAAAAAAATCATCCCCACTTCACCAGATGGGGAGGTACCCGAAGATTTTTTTTTCTAGTTTTTATTATACCACTTTGTCGGCATGATTAATATGTATAGGTACCTGTACCAAATTGCAGATTTATAGTATTATATACGGCCACTGAGCTATGCTGCGGACAGATGGACTTGGCAACACTATGAGGTTTTTGGTTACGGAACCCTAAAAAGAATTGCAATGTACCTACGAGTACATTGATCAATTCGCGCCCTTTAGTTCATAGTTCAAAAATTAATTTGAAGATCATTTCATGAAACGTTTAATCTTTTTAATAGATATATGTATTTATGCTTACAGCTTCGATAAAGAGAAGCGTTCAAATGAAAAATAAAATACAGGAAATATAACATAATCTCGACGCTTAAAATTCTCACATCATTTGTACATTCCTACACCCGCCACCTGCCTTAGCTATTATTTACTGGCTGCACTTTGTACATATTTATTTTAAACACAAGATTACATTTCTGTATTATTTCATCACTAATGGTCAAGGATCGGACAAACGCCCGTCATTTTGAAAACATAACCCTGTTCCGTATGGTAGAGACTTCCTTATCTTAACATATTTTTCTTAATTTAAGATGTTTATTTATGATATGTTTTTGATAACACTAACACAAAGTATTTATTTAGGAGATCCCAACTCTTTCTTAGAAACTTGTACCAGCCATGATTTTTCGAAACGTCGTTACAGCCGTAATTAATATACCTACGCGATATAATACGTTTAAATAGTTTTATTTCATGAATAACTATCGCGGTAACCAAAGAAGATTAAACACTCATTAGATCACAATTCAAGATCAAAAATTCTAAATCCTTTATTTATCACAAATATGGCACCCATGGCACGTACAAGTAAGAAGGAGTTGGGATCTCCTAAATAGATACTTTGTGATAGTGTTACTAAAAAAAATATTATAATATAAAATATGTTAACATCATAAGATAAGGAACTCTCTATTGTACGGAACAGGGTATTTTTTCATAATGACGGGCGTTTGTCCGATCCTTGCTAATGGTACAAATTAATTTAAATATTACTTTAATTATTTTGGGGTTTATGTTTTTGTATAATTATTTAGGATTAAGACTAATTAAGTGAACCATTTTAATTTACTTCTTCTAATTGAAGTCATTAAACTCATAAATATGGCGCCAGTTTCACTTTAAAAATTAGAAAAAAAAAACATAATATAAATAGTTGTTTATTGTTATGTTAGAGTCAGAATGCTCAAATAGTTATTTGTTATACAACATTTACAAGGGTTTTATTTTATCCGTGAGTATAGAATTGAAACTCGAGCAAGCGAAAGGAGTTCACAGTTGATTTTGGTTCTAAAATATAATTCTGAGCGTAGCGAGTGTTCTAACATACGAGTAAAATACTTTTGCACCCGTGAGTAACACAAAACTTTTCTCCTAACTATAGCGAAAAAAATGATAAAAGGCAATTATTTGGGATATTATTATTTTACAAGTGGCCAATCGAAGTGTTCGTTCAAGGAGCTAGTGTAATCTAGTAAATATTAAAATTAATTCATAGAGTCAGTTCGGTACAAAAAATTGTAGCAGAATAATGGAATACTAACATTTTCATTTTTGGACAGTTTTAAAAGTGGTCGTTTGAATGAAATGGACATTCATGGATGTGGTCCTTCCAAGCACGTGGCCTTTCTAGTAATGTGGTCGAACTAGCGTAGCGATATGAACATTTAGGGATGTGGGAATTTTTTTCTTTTTCTTTTAGGCTTTTTGGACACTTTTTAACATTTCCAAAAAGTACTGGAAATGTTAAAAAGTGTCCAAAAAGCCTAAAAAAAAAGAAAAAAAAAATTTTTTTGGTGGAATTGACATTAGGCCTCATATTTTTTTTTGTTTATTTTGATGTCTAGAATGCATATTACAGTTAAAATCTTTCGGAATGCTCGAGAGCACCCTGTATATCTGATAGCGACTCTACTCTACTACCCAGCTAACGTCAGAGCCATATTATTAGTATTATTACTATTTATTACCTATGGATATCAGATCTATGTACCTAGGTAGATATCATGCCGCCCGATAAAACTTAATCTGATAAAAATATACAAATCATCATAGCATGTTTACGTCAATTTATGTAGAGGAAATGTTTTACATATAATGTAGGTACATAAAGGAATCATAATTTTTATTTCTTTACAATTGTACATATAAGGTATCAAAATAAAAAAAACATTGTCACACATCAAAAAACCCTAAAGTGGCCCGGGGCATAGTTCCCAGAACGCTCGCCGCATTGCCTCTTTGTATGGCTAAACTGAGCCTCTGGGCGAAGTACGACCCTGCCCGTAGGTCACCAGACACACCGATCAGTTTTTTTGAAATTTCATTCACGAGTTTCTTTGTGTCTGATGACCAGGGCCCGAGGGTTTCAACCGCAAGTGCCATAAATATGTAATTGTTTTTTAAAAAAGCATATTTACGGCACTTGAGCACTTGGGCATAAAGGAATTAATGAAAATAAATATCACTAATTTGGTATCGATTTTGTTCCAAAAAATGTTCAAGTCCCAAGTGCCTTCTAAAAGAACAAAATGGCGTTCATCATTAAGTCCTGGGTAATAAAATTTTAAAGGTCGTTCGATCACAATGTAAACATTAATTCTATAACGTCAGGACTTAACAATGGTCGCCATTATTTTGTTCTATAAAAAGCCACTTCGGTCTTTCTGACTAAAAATATTTTAAAAGGCCCGGGTCTTAGGAGGTTAAATGAATACTTAATTTATTACCAATTTTTGAATCACCCTTTAAAAATTTTGGATTACTTTTGAAGCGATGCTCAACTCAGTACGTACTGAGATTCGGGATAAGTCTCTGGACGCTGTTGTTTCACCTGAGAGAGATATACCTAGTAGGAATAAAGTGAGAGCGTAATATACACACAAATAAACAATCCACTGGTTTATCTTTCCTCTGGGCTAGAGTGATTCGATGCAGATTCGCATCAAATTTTGTGATATTTTAATTAATTTTCTTACTTCGTTCTTTTTAAAAATCACGAATTCTATATGTATCTTTTTTTCTAGTGTGATTACACATTATATTTATTGTAAAGGACGGATCGGCACTTTATCATAATATCATAATCAAAAAGGGCGACAAATTCAATTATTCTATGAGTGATCAACAATACTAACATATATCTTTTAAATTTACCCCCTACACCCGAAGTGTTTTGGACAGAGGATCTACCACATAGTTTGTATGACTATTTTTCGTAAAACAATTGTCGCGATCGTGACTTTTGTTTTGATTAAGGCTTTAACTATGTTTTTTTTTGCAATTGACCCATGATATAACGGAATAACTACGAAAATCAAGAGTAGATACTAAAATAAACGGAATAGGTATTGAACTCTCATTAAACGACGAGGAAGCGTGACGCGAAAATACTCGTAGAAAAAAAATCGACAATTTCGTTAATAGGTAAATGTCATGTTATAATAAAATTGTCGTAAGCCCTCTGTACTTAATCACTTTTATCTCTACCAATCTTCTGTTATCGTCATATCAGTGATGAATGTTTTGACGTTTTAGGGTTACGCAGCCAATTAGGAATAGTTACAACCCAAAGTGTCGCCATGCCGTTCTATACGATTTCAGTTGCACGCGACACAACTCAAAATACACATAGCCAGGGGCGTAGCTACTGCCGTATTTGCCGTATCAATTATACGGGGCCCCCGGGCCACGGGGGCCCCCAAAGTGTGTAAGGAAAAAGAATAAAAACTTTCTAATTTATATTACCTCCATATAAGGGCCTCCAAAAAATTTTTATATGGGGCCCCGACAAGGCACGCTACGCCACTGCACATAGCATACACAGAGTTTATTTAATGTAGATTACAAATAATCACCAAATTAAAAACTAATCGGTTGAAGAGAGTTTTTTAAATTTTTAATTTGGTGATTATTGTTAAAAACTTTTATCATTAAGTTGGAAGTACCAGTGCGTAGCATGTTAACAGAAAATATTTATTGGAATCACGACATTTTACTCATATATAAATAAATCTACATAAAGTATTCTCATGTGTTTTGGGATAGGAGTTTGTAAGTTTTGTTAAATAGTATTTATTAAAATAGGGTGACAATATTAAAATTTCTCAAACTTGCAAATTTTCTTAGTCAACTCCATTGTACGAATAACTGTCAGGTGCTTTCGCTGGCACTGGCAGTACCAATAGATCGCACAAGTTTGGAAGTCACATATTGGGACATTGAAAATATTAAAATATGAACACTCAGTCTTAGTAAATGTCAGCCTGTGTTAAAATTATGCAAATAATTTAAATATAAGCCAATTATTTCAAAGTTGGGATATGAAGCATTAAAGGCACATACATTTTATCATCGTTTAAATGCCCTAATAGTTGATTATATCTTATCGATGACAACTCAAACTGTGAAGACGAGTATTGGTACAGCGTCAGGTACTAACTAGTACTTCCACCTTATTCATTTAATTAAAAATATGCCGTACAATTTATTTTTTAACACACTTTAAGTTTAAATTGTATGTGCCTGTTACAATAGAAAGCCTCACAAAAATGCACTGTGTCGGCACTAGAGGATTCACCGAAACTTTAGTTCTGTCATCAATATACCTAGTCTTAATTCTGTTTTATAGGCTCGAAAACGCATATGTGACACCTCTAGAGATGCAGGCGTTCATAAGCTTCGGCTGCTGCATAGATTCAGGTTGCTTGTTCGCCACCGTTTGTAAACCACAAGCGGAATTGGTGAAGATGACGAAAATTGAGCAATTACTATGTTGAGACAGTTTATAATACAAGCTTTTTTTTAATTATTTGTCTGTAAACTCACTCTAGTAATAGTATGTTTCTTTTCTAACAAACATATCTCTTTAAATTAACCAATTAAGACATTAAGTCGGACAGGCTTCTACGGAACCCTGCAGTGAGCATGGTCTTGCTCTTGTCTGTTTTTTCAATACATTTATTTCAGCTGCCATCTATGTCAATAATGTAGTACTTAGTACTCACAAGTATGAGCTCTAATAGTAAATTTTGTATAATTATTCAGCGTAGGTAGGTACTCGTATTTTAAATACGATTACGATACCAGATGTCGCTGAGTATTTACAAAACCGGTCTGTGTTTTGTGCGTTGCGTTAATTACGCGAACGAGGCGGCAGCTCATGGCACGGCTATACAGGGTGGCCGGTGGTGAAAACTGAAAACCTTGACGTCAAAAAATTTTTTTTAGTTTCCTCACGTCATTAGCTATCAGAATATACCCCTTGTATGTTAGCCGATTTTTTGTAGTTTTCGAGTTATTAATTATGAATAAAAAAAAATTTTTTTGAGAAATTCTGGAATGACGAAATTAAAAAAAAAAACTTTTGGGTTTTTTAACTAGTTTCTTTTTGTAAAAGTATTACTAAAAATAAAGCATTTACTGACAAAAAAACTAGCGTCCTCACTTTGATACAAGTTTACAAGTAGGATAAAAAATACCAAATTAAAAATTTTACGTTAAAAACGCATCAAAATAGCATTAATGTACGTAAATAAAAAAAATGAAACATATCCCAATGTTTGACAGTAAACAAAACGCTCATGAATGAGTCGTGTTACAAATCCACATAAAGAAAATCAAACAAATTGTTTGGGATTTAGTGAAAATTGCAAAAATGTATTTATTTTTCTGATTTTTATTCACATCATAAGACCTACAATTCCATGACTTACCTATATTTTGAGTGAATGATGATACTTACCTAATGTTCTGTAAGTTGATTAGACGCAATTACAAAACGCAGAAATGTTAACATTAATTGTCCATTCCACTGACTCCGACATGCGTACTAAATAATTCGCTCGTTTCAATTCCATACTCACGGGTAAAATACAACTTTACACTCTTGTATAACAAATAACTATTTGCGCACCGTGGCCGCTCTTATGAGAAACATAAGTCGTGAACAGTAATGTTTTTCTAACTCTACGAAACCATAAACCCCATAATAATTATTTTTTAGTACAGATGGTGCCTTTTTTAGGCTCTAGTGCGGGAAGTGTGTCATTTTACGTCAGGTTTGAAACTTCGGAGGGCCATCTGTACTAAAAAACGTCGTACGAGACATCGGTCGCGTTTTAAAACATCGCCACTCGTTTCGAATTTCATGTTTTTCGCACTTGTGTCGTAATGTACTATTGAAATAATACTGAAATGTAATATTGTCTTTAAAATAAATATGTACAAAGTACAGCCAGTAAATACAGAGTGAAACATGAATCGTGAACAGTAACACGTTTATCTAACTCTATAAACAACTAACAATTAAATGCCCCACAAGTTACTTAAAAATGGACAAGTTATTTATTTATTTTTTGTATTTTTTTGGGTTTGGTTTTTGTATTTTTTGGCTTTTGGATATCCAAATAGTACATTACGACACAAGTGCGAAAAACACGAAATTCGAAATGAGTGGCGATGTTTTAAAACACGACCGATAGGGAGCGTTTTAAATCGACATGAGTTACGAATTTCGTTTTTGCACGTGTCTCGTACGACGTTTTTTAGGTACAAGCAGTAAGAATACATTTGTCACCACCCCAACTCTTTCCGCTGGTATCGTAAGAGTCGACTAGGGGATTGAAGTGTCATTGATCATTCCTTGATAGAAGATTGATGATGGACAGCAGCATCATCCGCTTGCCCAGCGGCGTGGCGATTATTATGGGCATTTATCTCCTAATGCATCTATACGCATAGTTAATAGAAGAGGCCTACGTTCAGCAGTGGACTGAGATAGGCTGATGATGTGATGTCCAGCAGTGGACTTAAAAAGGCTGATGATGTGGTGTGTGAAATGATGTATGTATATCAATTAGCAAGCATTTTGAACCCTATACTGTAGAATCGGGAAAACTTAGGCAAGAAAGTCACTCCACAGACGGAAAAATCGTGGGAGAAAGTAAATGGGATGGTTCAGTCACAGTCAAATACTTTGTAGCAGTCAAAGTACTCCGTTTTAATGTAGACACACGATACAACGGCGACACACGATAAAGCAGGACATATTACGTTCGTGTGTTTCGAAGGGTTTTCTAAATTAAAACGGAGTTTAATACGTAATAGTATAGGTATAGGTAATTAAAATGTTAGTAGTAGTAAGCACTTTATTGTCCACAATACGAATTTCAACACAATCTTAAAAATGTATAGGGCGAACTAATCCCTATAAGGGATCTCTTTTAGCTAACCTTTCGACAAACGAAACCAATCGCTCTCTTTTAACGACAAACGAAACCAATCGCTTATACTTGACGTTTAATATAATTTGTCGGTTAAATATGTCTGACAATCCTGATAAATTAAAACTTTATGTACATAATTTAATTGGAACCCTAGGCCACTCTGTAACCATGTCAAAATGACAAGTATTGAGAGATTACTTACAGTGTCATTTTTAACGTCTCTATGACAAAGTTCCCGAGTGGCTTATGGTTCCAATTCCAATTCATCAACTGTAGGTACATGCTTTCTAATTTTCTAAAGAGCATAAATAAGGGTTGTAACAAAAATAGTGGTGATCCGTTTAATTAAAGGCCCATGCATTATTATTGTATTCTGACTAGGTTAGGTAGGTTAGGTAGGTAGGTAGTAGACAGCCGAAAAAACATCTTATGGTTTTATGCCAAAAGCATGGGCCCTGGGTGGATCACCAATATTTAAATATTTATGTTGTTTGTTGTTGTTATATTTGTATCTAATCACACTTTCACTACAGCTTTACCGAAATTCTCTCCAGCTATTAGTCCCAACAACGCATCGGGAATTTTATCAAACCCCTCTGTGACATGCTCTGGGGTCTTCAGTTGTCCGGATTTAGCCCACTTCACCAAGTCCGCGAATGCTTCGTGCCAACGCGAATTCCACCGTGAAACGATGAAACCCTCAATTTTCAGCTCCTTGAACACTACACTCGGCTGGACTATTGTTGCTTTTGGTCGATTAGGATTTCCGTATGCGCTTATACTTCCACATACTGAGACTCTGCCGCGGGAATTCATTTGGGAAATTATTTGACTACTTATTTCGCCTCCGACGTTGTCGAAATAGCAATCCACTCCATTAGGTGCAGCTTCCTTCAGGGCTTTTACGACGTCCACGGTTTTGTAATTGAGAGCTTTATAGAAACCCAACTCCTTCTCGAGCCACTCCACTTTATCATCGGAGCCAGCGAAGCCGATGACTCTGCAGCCTTTGATCTTAGCGATCTGGCCGACGATGGATCCCACTGCTCCGGCAGCGCCAGTTACCACCACCGTTTCGCCTTGCTTTGGCTTACATAGTTCCAGAAATCCAAAGTATGCACTCGCTCCCGGCATGCCTATGGCACCGATCCCTAAAGAATTTGGTAAGCCTTGCAAATCAGGAAGTTTATAATTTGCGTTTAAGCCTAGAATGGGTACATCTTCGGAACTAGTATTTACGATGACGTGGTCGCACCACCCTTTGTGAGTAACAATTCTCGTACCCACTGGATATCTGGGGTCTTTGGATTCTAATACTAAACCCACTTGATACCCGGATTGATCGTACGGCACGGTGTAGCCGGGATTGTATGCGTACAGGTAGGGATCCACACTTATCCACTCGGTCTTGAGGAGAACTTCCCCATTCCTGATCGGAGGAAGTTCTGTCTCCACGATTTCGTAGTCATCTCTCTTGGGAACCCCTTGGAATTGTTTCTTTACAACATATTTTCTTTGCCTTACCATTTTAATGCTTGCCGTTCCCTTGCGTTATCCAAACTGCAGTGATGTCACTCACACGCAGATATAAATAATATGCTGTGCTTATCTATAATATGATTAAGTCTAGTCATTCTGATTTACGTAGTCGCAGATAAGGTCGTCGTCTCAGGATAGGCAATGATTTTTGTTGAACGTACTCTTAACAAAGACTAAGTGATTAAATAAACGAAATTGACGTTGTTAAGAAAGTAGTAACTTATACATTAATCATTTTAATGCCTTAATCATCAACTGGAGGATGACAAAAAATAGCTACATAATAAAAATTATGGAAGTATAGGTACTGTGTTATTAGTAGTAGGTATTGTTACTCGTAATTTGCTTCGACCTGTAAATCGACAAATTGTACTTTGTACTAGGTAGAAAGATACCCTTTTGTACTAGGTACAAATATACGTTTTTGTAAGTAGATATAAACATAGATAGACAAACATTAAGGCTACGTTCAGATGGCGCAAGTTTTTCCGTATGGTATGACAAGGTGGTCTCCTGCAATATTAATAATAATAAATTTCTGAAGCTGGTGATTGACATTCGAAAATAATTAAATAACAGACATTCATCCTTTCTCGCGTCTTGAAATAACGCTACGAATGTTCGTCCTCGGTATGCCCGTTCTTAATAAATGATGGACCCAATAATAATTTTACCTCAAAAATACAGCTATTTATGACAGCGTGTGCTGAATCGGATACCGGTTTCTTCTCCATACAAAAGAACGGTTCTAATTTCGTTCTTCGGTATATAAATTCTTTGTTAATTGTTAAAAAACATTATGAAATATTGAGTTATTTAAAAAAAAACCTGTTCCGATTTCTGGCTGAACTATTTAACTGATGGTGTGATTGTGATAGCAGTACAATTGTATCGAATAGAAATAGTGTGAACGGTGGAGACGCATGCGTGAAAAAACCTCCGAAACCGACAAGTCCTCGCATCGTGATAACGGCCGCCTCATAGTCATGCGGTAAAACCGTATGCGAGAAAATATCGAATCTAATAGTCGCCGTGTTGAACATAGCCTTACTCTACCAAATATTCTGGACATATGTAATAGTAATAGTACCAGCAAACGTTGTCATGCTGTAATCAATATACTGCCAAAAAAATCCGATGATTTATTACTTATCAGCACAATTTAAAAATTTCAATGTAGATAACATTCCAATATTTGGTCACGATGAAAAGGAAATCGTATTTTAGGGGAGTTTCATGGATTTGTGTCAATATTTAGGTACTTTTGAGTTGTAAGATACAGGAAAGCCATGCTATATGGATGGGGTTCATCGCTTGATCGTAAGATATTTCCTCTAGCAAACAAAAGTAGATTTTAAAGAATATTTTGAGCTAAGTAAATAATTTCTTAGAAAATTTTAACAATATTTTTTACCTGTTTTAACCCTAATTTATTTAGAATGGGTTGCACCAAAATCATCCGAATACCAAGTACTATACTATAATAATATAACAACAATACAATCGAGCAAAGCTCGGTCACCCAAGCACTTAACTGTACTGTAACTGTACATAAGTAGGTGTCTAATAGATAATAATTAAGAAAAGTTTTCAGTCATATAATAATAATAATTTATTCATGACACGCAAGACAAGACAACCGGTTGGTATATTTCAGCAGCAAAAACATAAAATGTACCTGTTTCAGAAAAATAAGTTTTTGTATCTCTTCTCGCGAAAATGCCCTTATATTAACCTAGTAACAATACAGAAATACAAATATTACCCTACCACGGTAAATAAGCATACAGACCACCTGATTGTAAGCAAATACGCCTGTAACTCCAAAGGTGTTTCATTGAGCCCGCGGCCAGACCTTGACGAGACAACGTCGTAGTCGCCAGTTAGCTATGAAAATCATTATGACTAGACTAATGCATACTTCAGATAAACCCGACATATTTATATCTCACTGTAAGTGGCACAACAGCAGTTCGGATAACGCAAGTGAACAGCAATCATTAAAATGGTAAAGCAGAGGAAATATGTTGTAAAGAAACCTTTTCAGGGAGTTCTCAAGCGGGATAATTTTGAAATTGTGGAGACAGAATTACCGCCCATCCATAACGGGGAAGTTCTTCTCAAGACCGAGTGGATTAGCGTGGATCCCTACCTGTACGCCTTCAACCCTCGCTATACCGTACCGTACGACCAATTCGGGTACCAAGTAGGCTTAGTATTGGAATCCAAAGACCCCAGATATCCAGTGGGATCAAGAATTGTCTCTCACAAAGGATGGTGCGACTACACTGAAAAAAATAATTTGTTAATGGTAACCGAACTTTCGTCAACCTGTAACTTAAAAAAAGTGACGAGCGAAGTAAGGCAATATCTTACCAAAATCAGTTCGGTTAATTTTCTACTAAACAATTGATGTTGCGTATTGCTAAACAATATTAGTTATATCGTGTGAAAACTGTCTGTTGTATATTACCATAAGTTCAGTTATATTTAGTTTACAATTCAGTTATTGTAGACGTGCTGTATGTTGATAACAAATTTACTGTTTGTCAAAATCTTACTGAATTCACAACTTACTTTAATCAAATTTTCTGCTACGCCTAAACCAACTGGCTCAGTAATGTTTAACATAACTTTTTTGTTACCTATAACCAATTTAGAGTATTATTTTAAGCAATTTGTTTCATTATATTTAACCAAATTATTTGCCTGCATGTAACCAAACGAATAGGTTATACACGACAAAAATACGTTGTTCATATACAGCCAAATGTTTAAATTATTTTGACCAAATAGTTTGCCTACTTCTAACCAAATGAATAGGTTATATATACATGACAAAAATACGTGGTTCATATACAGACAAATATCAAATGAGTTGTAAATAGGGCTCACTGCCTGTATAAAATCCAGTACGTCTCATCGTCACCTTTCTTATCCCCTGGGTGATGAGACGTACTGGATTTTATACAGGCAGTGAGCCCTATTTACAACTCATTTAACTACAAGTAGGGTGTATAAGCCCCATCGATGATTACCCAAAAATAAGTAACACTAAACGAGCATTTTAATTAACTTTATTAATTGTAATAATAGAAACATTCAAATAATAGAAACATTCATAGTAATTTATAAGAACGGTATAGTAATCAAAATAATCAATCAATCAATAATACAATCGCGAGCAACAGTACTTTTTGCATCACTTTATAGGTTTTCATTGCACAGAGTATCTTTGTAAACCAATTTATTTTTCTAAATTATTTTACGAGTTATTCCATTATTTTGCTTGATACATTAGCTTCAGAGTCTCTTTGATTACAAGGAAAATGAAGAAATTAAAATTATTTGGTTTACAAAGACATGACATGTTTTGAAATGTCCTTATGTAACCTTCTAATCCCCATTCCCGAAGGTAGTCTCCAAGGGTGTCTGCTGGTGGAGGTACAACTTCCATTTTGGAATATTCAAGTAACTTGACATACATATGTCATACACATCACACAAAATACAGATCGCCAAGAAATGTTTATATTGTTTATCGAGATGAAATCGAAGTTTAGCGAGATGTAACGTAAGAGAAGTGAGTAAAAAAAACAACACGATGCATCTGATTGCCCCTGGATGAACTGATGACTGATAAATCGGTTTTCCGCGCGGTGCGGGGGGGGGGGGTGTAACGCAACGCAAAAAAAGCGTTTGGTTATTTCTATGCTAAGTATTGTCTATATAATGAAGTACGTTTGGTTACACATTGTATTTTATTTGGTTAGATAAAGCGAATGGTCTGCTAGAGTAGCAAACCCGTATTTGGTTTTACTCTACTAGACAAAACTGGTTATATGTAACAAAACTATGTATTATAATAGCAAATCATTGTTGAGTTAAATCTAAACAATTTTATGTTATGGATAATAACATCGTCTTTGTTAGAAGCTAGGACTTGGTTTTTGTTGCATATTGTCAATGCTTACTCTTAAATTAGACCAAGCGGTTTATTTACATGTGAACACTTGAATTTGTTTACTGTTTTAATGTAAGACGTATACAAGCATTTATTTACGAATAGCCCAACTTAGAATAACATTATCCGTTTGGTTTTTAATACGCAAACCTGTTTGTTAATAGAAATTAACTTTAGTAACGCCATACCGAATTATGGTTAATGATGAAATAGCCAAAGTAGTTCAGTTAAATATTTTTTTCAGTGTACAGTATCTTAAATACCAGTTCAGAGGACGCACCTTTAGGCTTAAACGCAGTCTACAAACTTCCTAACTTGCAAGGCTTGTCCAATTCTTTGGCAGTCGGAGCTATTGGTATGCCGGGAGCTACTGGCTACTTCGGATTCCTGGAACTGTGTAAACCGAAATCAGGCGAGACGGTGGTAGTAACCGGTGCTGCTGGAGCAATTGGATCCCTCGTTGGACAGATCGCCAAGATCAAAGGTTGCAAAGTGATCGGCTTCGCTGGTTCCGATGATAAGGTGGAATGGCTCGAGAAGGAGTTGAGTTTCGACAAAGCTTTTAACTACAAAACCGTGGACGTCGTAAAGGCCCTGAAGGAAGCAGCACCTAAGGGAGTGGATTGCTATTTCGACAACGTTGGAGGTGAAATAAGTAGCCAGATAATTTCTCAAATGAATTCACATGGAAGAGTTGCAGCTTGTGGAAGCATAAGCATCACTAAAGACCCACTAAAACCATTAAAAGCAACAATAATCCAGCCGAGTGTAGTATTTAAACAGCTGAAAATTGAAGGTTTTGTCGTATCTAGATGGAGTTCACGTTGGCACGAGGCTTTCGCAGACTTGGTGAAGTGGGCTAAATCCGGACAGCTTAAGACTCCAGAGCATGTGACTGAGGGCTTCGACAATATTTACGATGCGTTAGTAGGAATGATGGCTGGTGAGAATTTCGGTAAAGCTGTTGTTAAAGTTTGATTGAAATATTTCTTGAAAAGTAAAATCCCGTCAAATTATTGAATTTAAAGATATGGCCGACATAATTACTATTAATGAAACAAGTAGTTTCTACTGGGTGACATCGGGGTCGTGATCCAAACTGTGAGAAACGTGTTAAGATGGTCATTCTCAACAAGGTTTCCCATGGAACAAATATGAATATCGCGAAAAAAAAAACTGTTTCCATACCGAACGGTGCGGAAGTGTTCATAACTTCCAGTCTCGTTTCATAATTATGTAAACACATTTGGAAAGGATTAGTATGGAGAAATGTATACATATTAATGAACTCGAACTTTACTAGTCGTAAAAAAAGTATGTTTGTTCATATAGGTCCCATAGAGAACATTGTTTAGGAAGACCATCTTAACACGTTTCTCACAGTTTGGATCACGACTCCGATGTCACCCTGTATATCCAGTGTAGGATCGAATGTGGACAATCATGTGAAAAACATCAACCAAATTCATGTAAAAAAGTGTTACTGTGTAAATTAAATGTTTTTTGTTGAGAATAAAGTTAGTGATAGTAGATTATACACCAAGGGGATATAGCACTGTTTTATGTCACGGGCGCGACATTGAATCCTGAACATAACGAAGGACTGCCAGCTTTAGTTAACAAATTCATGATGACGAATAAAACCATTTTCATTCTGACTGACCAGGATGCTTAGCCAAGTTGCCAATCGCTAGCGCTTCATCGTCAATTGCAGCTAACTGTCTTTGTCGCTCTAATATGAAAGAGTGACAGAGAGGGAAAACTACGATACGCTACTAAGCGCTAGCGCTTGGCAACTTGGCTATGCATACAGAAAAGCTTAGGGTGCGTTAGACTGGAGGTTTTAGAATTTTAGTTTTGATTTAAATAATTGATTATCTCGAAAAAAATACTGTATTACTTAATTGAATTAATGTTATACCACATTATATGCTCCAAATAGGTTCCAGATCGACAGTTAAAGTTGGTCGTGTTCCTTGGTCCCACGCTCTAGGTATATAGAGGGATTCACTCTCGATGACGCATGGGTTTGTCAAAAGTAACCTCCAATAACATGACAAAACTAACCAAGCCACCCGTCTCGTCTTCGTGAAATCAATGTATTCAATAAGGACTGGTAATTTTTAATCTTTAATAGACGAGTTATGTATATGCATACCATGTCGAATAAATACTATAATCCGTCCGATACCTGCTAAGACCAGATAATCAGACAAAACATGAGGATTTTCAGTCGAAACTCGCATTTCTAATAGAGAAAGCTGCTCAAAATGGTTCAGTTTAATTCTCGAGCGAAGCGAGGCATAGTTCATGTTTATAAGATGGCCTAGTGGTATAGGTAAATTCACGAAAGCTGGCACGAATGGATTGATTAAGTGACAGAAAGTATCTATGTGTAAATGTCAAAACGACAGTAAATATATGTTGGTATAGCAGGGCCGCATGCACACAATGATAGATGGGCATTTTCGCGAAAAGAGATCCAAAAAAATTTTTTTTAAGGTAGGTAAATTTAATGTTTTTCCTACTCAGAATAACGAGTTCTTTCAATCTAGGAGAAAAAAAGTACAAGAAAAAAATGGTCCCACATTTTTCATACATTTTACATGCTCTCCACTTTGTAACCGCTGTACAAAGTGTTTGAAAAACGGTTACGTAATAGAAACAAAAAGTTGGGACACTTTTTAGGGTTCCGTAGCCAAAATGGCAAAAACGGAACCCTTATAGATTCATCATGTCCGTCTGTCCGTCTGTCACAGCCGATTTACTCGGAAACTATAAATGCTACAGTAACGAAAGGTGAGAATATGTGTTGTACCTATGAACCGCTACAGGATTATGATACTAAATTGTAAAAAAAACCATTGGGGTGGGGACCCTCCATACATGTAGTGATGTAACTGAGGGATAGAAATTTTTTTTTAGTTTTACATAAGCGTGTGGGGTATTAATAGAAAGGTCTTTGAAAATGATATGAAGGTTTATACATCACATTTTTATTTAAGCAAATCGTTTTCGAGATATCAGCTCTCAAAGTCTGAAAAATGTGTCCCCCCACCTCTATTTTTTAAAGTACGCGATATAAAATTCTGAAAAAAATATATGTAATGCACATTAATAAACTCTATCAACGATTTTTGGTTTGATTAAAATATCTCGTATAGTTTTTGAGGTAGGTTGATTTAACTGTATTTTTTTAATAATAAATTGATAATGGTACGGGACCCTTTGCGCGCGAGTCCGACTCGCACTTGGCCGGTTTTTTTTTCTTCTAGTAGGATCGAAAGAGCTCGTGATTCTGAGCAGAAAAAACATAAAATTTACCTGTTTCAGAAAAATAAGTTTTTGGATCTCTTCTCGCGAAAATGCCCAGATGTCATTCATTTCATTCATTCCATTCGTACCAGCTAGCTTTAGTGAATTTACCTATACTAGCAATTTACCCTAGGTCAGTGTGGCCAGTCGGCCACATTCGCTGCGTTTGTTTTCGTCGGTCTATGACTATGATATATATGACACACACCGACTCATCCCTGATGACAGTCAGTGTCTACGGATGCTTTGTTATTATTAATGTTAATATATAGGTAAATAATAATATAATTATATAAATAATATTCTGTAGATAATATGCGCAGTCTGTTTTTGTCAAACACTGTGCAATTGACTGCACCGTAGTCTTCATGTCTCCCTGTAGCAACATTCCAAAAAAATATAGGAAGACATGACATGATACACAAATCATACGAAACAAATGAATAATCTCCATTTCAGTGAATTTTAAGTAGTATGTAGGTCATTGTACAGTCAAAGACGAAATAAGGTGTACACAAAAATGTTCAAAAATAAGTTCCAAGTCCCAATGCACTCTAATTCTGCGTAACAAAAAAGAACGTCGTAACATATTTATGAGCGGATACTTTGAATAGGTACTTATTTTTGCACTTGACTGTACATAGGTACTTTGTTGAAATATAATAAAATTATGTGCTCTAACTTATAACAACCTCTAAAGGTGCGTGCAGACCAAAAGAGCATTCGCTGTTCTATCCCTCACTCTACGAAATCAACGAATCACGTTCCGCGTAACGATCGAATTTTGTAGAGTAGGAGGATAGAATAGCGAATGCTCTTTTGGTCTGCACGCATCTTAACGGAATATTTGCTAATACATCCTCGTTAGGCGTTTTATTGTCATTGGTCAGGCCAGTTGATATATTCAGTTCATAAGTTTATTTGTGAAAGTTGGTGAGGTTGTATGTTATTACATTACTATTACCTAGCATATTTCTAACATAATTAAATTATCAACAAGTTAAAATGTACCTTATTACTTTTTTTTTAAAATACTTCGTAAAAATTAGGTACTGGCACAATCAGTCGATTTTCTTCCCCGTGGGAACAATACAGGCCATTATTATCCTCGGCACTCGTGATATAAACATTTTTCTAGCAAATGTTATGAACTGATCAAAAATAGGTGCATTTACTTAGTCACACTCGGGTTTTATTGGTAAATCATTTTATTGTTTAAACTTTGCATTTACATTATTTTATCATTCGAAATCCCGATGAATGATTAATGATTATCTCCAGTATGAACCAGGACACCCGGTAGGCAGCACCTCAGTGGCCAGCTGATGTTACGGTAGGTACTATAATTGCTTTGGTAATTTATATGTACGAGTACTTATGTCTATTCAAACTTTAACAACAGCTTTACCAAAATTTTCACCAGCTATCATCCCTACTAACGCATCGTAAATCTTATCGAAGCCCTCAGTGATGTGCTCTGGAGTTTTCAGTTGTCCGGATTTGATCCACTTAACTAAGTCAGCAAATGCTTCTGGCCAACGCGGAGTCCAACGGGTAACGACGAAATCTTCGATTTTCAGCTTCTTCGACTTTACGATTGAGTCGATTATTGTTTCATTTGATGGTTTAACTGGATCTTTAATGTATTCGCTTATTTTTCCACAAACTGCAACTCGTCCGTATGAATTCATGTGAGATATGATCTGGCTACTTATTGTACCTCCCACATTATCGAAATAGCAGTCTATTCCCCCAGGCGCGGCTTCCTTTAGAGAATTTACGACGTTCACAGTTTTGTAATTGAAAGCTTTATCAAAACCCAGCTCATTCTCAAGCCATTCCACCTTTTCATCGGAGCCAGCAAAGCCGATGACTCTGCAACCCTTGATCTTGGCGATCTGTCCGACGAGGGACCCCACTGCTCCGGCAGCGCCGGTTACTACCACCGTCTCGCCTTGTTTCGGTTTACACAATTCCAGAAACCCGAAGTACGCAGTCGCTCCCGGCATGCCAATAGCTCCGACTGCTAAAGAATTAGGCAAGCCTTGCAAATCAGGTAGTTTGTAGACTGCAGGTGGATTTAATCCTTTGATTGTTTCCTCTGAACTGCTGTTTAGGATGCTGTGGTCACACCAGCCTTTATGAGTGACAATCCTTGAACCCGCTGGATATAGGGAATCTTTAGATTCCAATACTAAAGCTACTTGGAAACCATATTGATCGTACGGTACGTTGTAGCCGGGATTGTAGGCGTACAGGTACGGATCCACGCTGATCCACTCGGTCTTGAGGAGAACTTCCCCGTTCTTGATAGGGGGAAGTTCCTTTTCCACGATTTCGAAGTCATCCTGCTTGGGGATTCCTTGGAAATGTTTCTTTACAACATATTTTCTCTGTTGTACCATCTTAATGCTTTCTGCTCACTCCCGCTACATAAACTGTTGTGGAGCCGCCAAGGCTCAGGTATAAATACGAGTTTATCTAGAGTAAGCTCATAGTTTTAGTGTAGTCATAGTGATACATATAGTTGCAGACAAGGTACGCAACGAAAAAAACTAAAATTAAAACAAATAAAAGTAAAAACTGGCCCAAAGCATGTCAGGCCATGCTCAGTGTAGGGTTCCGTAGTTATTCAAAAACGGCTGAACCGATTATGTTCCATATTGTTTTATTTTAAAGTATGTACTTATTCTTTAATAATGCTTTTTCATATGTTTTGGACCCATGGATCAAAAGTTAGAGGGGATCAAAAATATTATGCTACAGTTATGCTATGCCATGAATTTTGTTTATACAGCTAAAGTATTATGACCCCAGATGCATAGACGGACAGACGGACATTGTGAAACTGTAAGGATTCCTAGTTTACTACGGAATCCTAAAAATGAAACTCTTTGATCAGTCTTGCAGTTAGCGGGTGAACTTGTTATCGCTACAAAAAGATATCTAATATCAAAATCCTGCTGTCATTATTACATGATTTGTGGTTCTGTGACAATGTAGAGCATTCCGATTTGCACTATAGATTGGGTATTAGATATTTGATAATTGTTAAAAAAAGTCAAGTCATATACTAATTGAACATAGTCATGCATACTCCCGCAACAGATCGATGTCAACAATTTCATAATTGTTTTGCTTTGCTCATCATGAAATTCAAGTGCCTACTTAGTTTATCACTCTTCAGCAATAGCTCGTTATTTCAATGACATTGACATGAGAGAATCCATGGAGAATCCATAGGCAAGCTTTTTTTCTAGGCATAACTTAGACAGAGCGAAACTAATACCCACCTTCCACACCGCGAGCGGAGAGGATTCATTTATGGCTCTCTTATTTGTAAAGAAATTAGTTGTGTGTAACTTAAAATATACAGCAACTTGAAAGCGAAAAGTGTTAAAATTTATAACTTACAAAAACACAAGCCGTGTCAATCAAAATAGTCAATATCAGATTGAATATCAGCGGTTGATCAGCGGCCTTTTTAAGCAATTTATTCTTCTCTTTGGTAAGTTAAGAAATGTATTCTACTCTCTGGTAAAACTTCTTAAAAGACAGTTCATCTAAATCAACTGTCTAGACTAGATGATTGCCTTTTTATAGAAAATTCCCTGTTTGTAGCACCTGCCAATACATAATCTGTTTAAAACATATTCGGAGAGCAATTGTTGGTAAATTTAAACACGCGAGAAGTTTATTGCCCTTAGAATACTATGTCAAATAGAGATACATCAATGGAACCTAAGCACATGACGTTCGCAAATTCAAAAGTTCCCTTCATCGGGTGCGTTATAGATTATTTGGACATTGGTTTCAACTATCTATTCCGAAGCCGATCTTTCACTAGTGGCGAGAAACTACAGTCAAGTGGCACAAGAGCCTCCCTGTCTCCGACTTTCCTCGCTTTCGTCTGCCTTTTGCTCGGATTCATTGCTAATGTGAAGTTTGAAGTAGTGAAATTCGACGAGACCCCATTAAACTATGATTTACATTTTATGCTTATGAGCAAGCAGGATAATATTTATATTGATGACATTGATCCGTCTCGTGAGTACCGATCATGCATTTTTATCCTAGCCTATTAACGACAGCGATTAACGATTGCAGACATTGCCCCTACACAACGAAAATCCTCAGCGGAGTATTTGCAGAATATGAATTGCCAATATTTTAATTACCGTAGGTAGATATTACAATTCCGGTCAAACTACAAAGCCATTCGATAAAAGAGATCAGACATTTATCACTTATTTATCATTTAGTCATCGCTCATGCGTGACATTTGTTAATCATTAAGATATAAATTAACATAGGTAAGTAGTACCTAAATTATCTATTTTGGTTTCAATTTCTACAGAAAAGTTTATCAATATTATGATTACAATTGTGTACCTTATTCCAAAGCACTATGGTAAATAATGTACCTACACGTTTATGAACTCAATTAAAAATATAATTCATTCTTAGTTGTTTAATCACGTAAACAATTTAGGTACTAACCTAAAAAAAGCAGTGCAAGTTTTCTTTTGATTTCACAAAGCGATCCCATAGAAAAAATAAATTTTGACTTAAATACGAACTCGGGAACCTTGGTATCTTAGGCAAATGTAGTTTACGAGTGCAGCAAAAAAAGTTTATTTCAGGGTTAGAAAGTTGTTTACTGAAACAACTAAGAATAAATAGGCCTCCTGCCTGGTCTTATAGCACCATAACCACATTTTAGTGACCTCCGTAATCATTTATTATTACTAATTTACGTAGAAATTAATGTATTCTATGGCATTACCTGCATTTCTTCAGAATAACATGTAAGGGAATGTTGATATATGGCTTTAATATTATTTTCAGGCGTTATGTGGTGTATTGAAGCTTCTGACTGCGCTGCCTTACTCATCAGCTGTTTGCTTGTATGGAATTCTTCAAATGTGGTTAGTAGTGCCTATGTAGTTATATTCTAACCGCCTTATTCATAACTAGCAGTTACCCGCGGCTTCGCCCGCGTAGTAATATCTTTTCACTGTGTGTTAATGTTTGTAATATCTCCAATATGGATATTATAAAAAAAAACAAAGACTTGACACGGTGGGTTTAAGTCACATAAATTGGGAAACTTAAAGTATCCAGAATCCCCAATTTTAACCTACTTCAGTTGTGGGATGTTCACAGTTATAGGAAGTCAAGTCACACGGACCTAGCAGGCCGTTAAAACAATGAGACTAAAAAGAAGTTAACAACAGGGTGTGGATTGTCGGCCCTCCAAGGGTTGAGCCTCGCTGGAAAATATTTAAAATAAAATGGACGCCTTCTCCAGCGAAACTCTTGCTTGTATATGACAAGATCAATCAAGCAAAACAATTGAGCAACTTTTATAAAAGGTTTATTTTATACTTAAATACAAATCCCTCCCTCTTGGGAATTTCAAAATTTATAACCCGGGTATCCGGAATTAACATACAACTTGTTGTAACCTTAAAGGTAAACTTAAAAATTAAATATTTCTGTTAAACACTTGGGTGTCGAGGGTAAAGAGATTTCACACCTTATCTTCAACCTGGTATCACGTTAATAAAATAAAATTAGATAGGCTTATTTGCCCCTTTTAGGTAGTGAGTACGTATTTAAAAAAAAATAAGGAAAGGATATCACCCGTGTATGCTGTGTGTAGGTGTGTGGTGTAACTTCGTCTCCTGCTGGTTCGAAACAAGCCCGTAAGGCGGTCAGGAAACACAGGCTGCTGGCACCGGTTGTACAGGAAATGTAGGTCCTCGACAAGTACAGTAGGAGACGCAGATGAAAAACCACCAGCGTTGAACTTCTTGATAAAAATAGAAGGTAGTAAAAAAACTAGTAACAAAAAAAAACCCTGGAACAAAATGAGTCCAGTTAATATCTTAATTGGACAAATTACCAATTATTCTTAATCGCAACCCAGTCGTTATGACGTGGAGTCGTATCAATAGTCACTTACCAGTTTATTAGCTGGGCTTCTATTGTACTTTGCTAACAAAATGGTTCCCGTGAGGGTAATACGTCCTCAGATAAAGTGGTGCTAAAATAAGACAAAAAGACACACGTTAACCAACAGGAAATAACCTACAAGGTTAATTCATTATTCCACAGCAAACAGACACTGTAACTTACCGAACGGTACTGACTTCAAATCTTAATGGGTCATTTCTTTATTAAAACTAATTATGCCATGATCGGCTGACACGATGCTAAGTTAGGTTACATTGTGGCGCGGCTGCAACAAAAATACACGAAAGATATTAACCACGGATCCGCAACCATATATGCTACGGCCTTTTAACACCTTGTTACAAATGAATTCTCACCATTTCAAACGAGGACTCCGAAAAACCAATACCGCAAGATCACATCTCGAAGGCGGTTTACGAAGTGACAAAGCTCTTCCAGGTTCCATCCGGCGAGGAAGAACCATAGACAAAATCGATCTTTCTAGAACGATTTGTATATTCATAATTACCAGACAAATGAAATATTCAAAATTAATTCCAAAACGAATTTTCGGATTACCATAAACCATTTAAAGGTAAAATACTAAATTAGAAAATATAATATATCGCCCGCAACAGTACGGCACGTCTATGAAGACCTTTATATGCGCAGATATCCTATCTGTGACTTAGCCTGTGACATTTGTCAACAATGACATCTAATCTTTCCGGCGTAAACAAACCAGAACGCAATCATTTATATATCCTAAAAGGAAATCTAGCCTTCGATAATCAAAGGAATAGTTTCAAAACGAACAACAATACAATAGTGAAGTGTTGAAATGGATAACCAACTTATGACGGTGGCTACACCATATAACACAATGCAGGAATTTTCCCCTTGGAAACGCTCAGGTAATTTCTCCTTATCTCTCTCTTATGTTTGAAACAACAGAAAGAAATGCCTAATTAACCATCTAAACTTCATTAGGAGTTCCCTGTGAATACAAATTTCCAAATAGGTACTCCAAATATGAAAGATTTTATTTATTCAACTTGGGTCATATAGTGAGAAAAAAAAATGATATAAAACTTTAATCTTTTAACACTGCAAAGTGTTACATGTTTTCCCGCGATTATCTCGCGTTTGCCTTAACCGTTTTAAGTGTGGCAGATGGTGCTTTTATCCGCGGTTCGGCCACGTTTCATCAATTTTTATCACGGTCGTTTTAAACGTAAGACCTAAATTGAAGATGGCGAACTTTTCTTGCAATTTTGACTTCAAATTCCGTATGAAGAACTTTTCATCTTCTTGGTATCGATTTTTATCAATATCAAATCAAAGTTCTTCTCACTTTTTGTTTCTACCTCAAAATCTTTATGAAAAACCCCCTTGGATCCTAAGATACCGATTTTTATTAAGGTCGGATTCAAACTAAATAAATTCAAGGTGTCAACCATTTTGTACAAATTGACCTCAAATTCATTACTTGGAACGTTTTGACATTTCAGATATCGATTATTATCAAAATCCGCTATCATATTATGGTCATCTTTACCATCTGGTAACCGACAAATGTTTTTTATCATTAAAAGTTTACATACACTCACATAGATGATTCTTGTGTTTTGATGATAAACTATCATTTGTCCCAGGCCTTACAAAGATGACCATAATTAGCCGAGCTGATTAACATTTGAAGTAAATCAAGATTGTTACAGTTTCTTGCAAATTTGACTTCTGCTTCATTATGATGAACAAATCAGTCAGAACTTCAGATTACCACCGATTTTTATGACGGACAATATCGAAACGGAAATTTAATAGACAGCCTTTTTTGCAGTTTGTTAATAAGAACCTCTGGGATCCCGATACATCGATTTACACAATTGTATCAAAAACGACGAATTTATGGTGACGGCTGTTTGACTTTATAAAAAACCTCTTTATCCAGATATGTATTTTTGGTTACTATCGCGTAAAAACTCAGGAAAACTTAAAAGGTTATTAACGTTGTACAACATGCTAGGTATATTTAGATTTTTTTTTGTATCAGAAATAAACACAAAAACGATACCCCTGTCATAACCTGCAAGCCCATGAGACCATAAAAGAGGAGATGGTAAATATTTCACGTACACCTCGGTACAGCGAAATGATAGACTATAGAATGTTGTTTTTTTACTGTTAACCTTTTTATCACTTTCAAGAGTTGAATTCTCAAAAAAACCTTAAACATGTCTTTAGTCATTTATGTTTGGGAATACTCCTGTGAAGTTTCGGATAAAACAGTTTAAATAGTCAAGTTTCCCCGTACAAACTTTGGACCCCCATTGCACCCACTAATGAGTGGATTTTGACTTAACCTTTTTTAGAGCACCCCTACACCCGAAAAGAAACCTACGCGCTATATTTGGAATGTCTAGATCCAGAAATAAACATAAATAATAAAATTATATTAATATTTTTCGAATTTTACCCCATCACACCATAATCGTGTACGCAGTAATTCACGTCTGCCGCGTTAAATTTTAAAATCATTATTGTTTTCGTGATCTACGTCCTGGGTCGCGTTTTATAAAGTTACAATTTACAATTTCGCTGTTTGCCTTTCTTTCTAGCCAATATTTGCGTGCGTTAGAGAGGCAAACAGCGAAATTGTAAATTGTAACTTTATAAAACGCGACCCTGATAAACCATAGAAACGATACCCAACTTGATTTTTTCACTTCATCACCCTTTTTATCTTTTTTAGGGGTAAAATTTTCAAAAAACCTGCAACATATCTTTACTCTATTAGTTTGAAGAATACTCCTACAAAGTTTCGGACAAAATAGTCTAACTAATCTTGTTTCGCCATACAAACTTTGGACCCCCATTGCACCCTCTAGGGAGTGGATTTCGACATAACCTTTTTTAAAGCACCCCTATTCCTCAAAGAAACCTACGCGCTAAATTTGGAATCTTTAGAACCAGAAATGAACATAAATAATAAAACTGTATTGTTTTTTTTTCGAATTTTACCCCATCACACCATAACCGTGTACATAGTATTACACGTCCGCCGCGTCACATTTTAAAATCGTTATTGTATTCGTGATCTACGTCCCGATAAACCATAGAAACGATACCCAACTTGATTTTTTCACTTTGTCACCCTTTTTACCTTTTTCAGGGGTTGAATTTTCAAAAACCTTTAACACACCTTTACTCAATTACTTTAAAGAATACTCTTGCGAAGTTTCGGATAAAATAGTTCAACTAATCTTATTTCGCCATACAAACTTTGGACCCCCATTTCAACCCCTTAGAAGGTGAATTTTGAAAAATGCTTTCTTAGTGCTCGTCTACGCCATAAAAGGAAACTTCTTGTCAAATTTGGAGTCTCTAGGACCAGGGGTTTAGGCTGTGCATGCATCTTTGTCAGGGAGCTTCTTCTTTTATATATATAGATAAACGTCTTCTAACTTAAGAAGCCGCTAAGTATTGGTAAGACATGTTGGTAAAATCGAGGGACAAACAATATTTAGCGGCTTTATAAGCAGGGATCGGACAAATGTGCGTCATTGTTCGCAAGAATATGGATATGACTTAAAATTTGATTAAATGAATAATTAAACGAATCATTTCCTGAAATTTGATTTCGAAGCTTTGAGGTGACAAACCTTTTTGTTGGGTATCGTTTCTATGGTTTATCGGGACGTAGATCACGAATACAATAACGATTTTAAAATGTGACGCGGCGGACGTGTAATACTATGTACACGGTTATGGTGTGATGGGGTAAAATTCGAAAAAAAAACAATACAGTTTTATTATTTATGTTCATTTCTGGTTCTAAAGATTCCAAATTTAGCGCGTAGGTTTCTTTGAGGAATAGGGGTGCTTTAAAAAAGGTTATGTCGAAATCCACTCCCTAGAGGGTGCAATGGGGGTCCAAAGTTTGTATGGCGAAACAAGATTAGTTAGACTATTTTGTCCGAAACTTTGTAGGAGTATTCTTCAAACTAATAGAGTAAAGATATGTTGCAGGTTTTTTGAAAATTTTACCCCTAAAAAAGATAAAAAGGGTGATGAAGTGAAAAAATCAAGTTGGGTATCGTTTCTATGGTTTATCAGGGTCGCGTTTTATAAAGTTACAATTTACAATTTCGCTGTTTGCCTCTCTAACGCACGCAAATATTGGCTAGAAAGAAAGGCAAACAGCGAAATTGTAAATTGTAACTTTATAAAACGCGACCCAGGACGTAGATCACGAAAACAATAATGATTTTAAAATTTAACGCGGCAGACGTGAATTACTGCGTACACGATTATGGTGTGATGGGGTAAAATTCGAAAAATATTAATATAATTTTATTATTTATGTTTATTTCTGGATCTAGACATTCCAAATATAGCGCGTAGGTTTCTTTTCGGGTGTAGGGGTGCTCTAAAAAAGGTTAAGTCAAAATCCACTCATTAGTGGGTGCAATGGGGGTCCAAAGTTTGTACGGGGAAACTTGACTATTTAAACTGTTTTATCCGAAACTTCACAGGAGTATTCCCAAACATAAATGACTAAAGACATGTTTAAGGTTTTTTTGAGAATTCAACTCTTGAAAGTGATAAAAAGGTTAACAGTAAAAAAACAACATTCTATAGTCTATCATTTCGCTGTACCGAGGTGTACGTGAAATATTTACCATCTCCTCTTTTATGGTCTCATGGGCTTGCAGGTTATGACAGGGGTATCGTTTTTGTGTTTATTTCTGATACAAAAAAAAATCTAAATATACCTAGCATGTTGTACAACGTTAATAACCTTTTAAGTTTTCCTGAGTTTTTACGCGATAGTAACCAAAAATACATATCTGGATAAAGAGGTTTTTTATAAAGTCAAACAGCCGTCACCATAAATTCGTCGTTTTTGATACAATTGTGTAAATCGATGTATCGGGATCCCAGAGGTTCTTATTAACAAACTGCAAAAAAGGCTGTCTATTAAATTTCCGTTTCGATATTGTCCGTCATAAAAATCGGTGGTAATCTGAAGTTCTGACTGATTTGTTCATCATAATGAAGCAGAAGTCAAATTTGCAAGAAACTGTAACAATCTTGATTTACTTCAAATGTTAATCAGCTCGGCTAATTATGGTCATCTTTGTAAGGCCTGGGACAAATGATAGTTTATCATCAAAACACAAGAATCATCTATGTGAGTGTATGTAAACTTTTAATGATAAAAAACATTTGTCGGTTACCAGATGGTAAAGATGACCATAATATGATAGCGGATTTTGATAATAATCGATATCTGAAATGTCAAAACGTTCCAAGTAATGAATTTGAGGTCAATTTGTACAAAATGGTTGACACCTTGAATTTATTTAGTTTGAATCCGACCTTAATAAAAATCGGTATCTTAGGATCCAAGGGGGTTTTTCATAAAGATTTTGAGGTAGAAACAAAAAGTGAGAAGAACTTTGATTTGATATTGATAAAAATCGATACCAAGAAGATGAAAAGTTCTTCATACGGAATTTGAAGTCAAAATTGCAAGAAAAGTTCGCCATCTTCAATTTAGGTCTTACGTTTAAAACGACCGTGATAAAAATTGATGAAACGTGGCCGAACCGCGGATAAAAGCACCATCTGCCACACTTAAAACGGTTAAGGCAAACGCGAGATAATCGCGGGAAAACATGTAACACTTTGCAGTGTTAAAAGATTAAAGTTTTATATCATTTTTTTTTCTCACTATATGACCCAAGTTGAATAAATAAAATCTTTCATATTTGGAGTACCTATTTGGAAATTTGTATTCACAGGGAACTCCTAATGAAGTTTAGATGGTTAATTAGGCATTTCTTTCTGTTGTTTCAAACATAAGAGAGAGATAAGGAGAAATTACCTGAGCGTTTCCAAGGGGAAAATTCCTGCATTGTGTTATATGGTGTAGCCACCGTCATAAGTTGGTTATCCATTTCAACACTTCACTATTGTATTGTTGTTCGTTTTGAAACTATTCCTTTGATTATCGAAGGCTAGATTTCCTTTTAGGATATATAAATGATTGCGTTCTGGTTTGTTTACGCCGGAAAGATTAGATGTCATTGTTGACAAATGTCACAGGCTAAGTCACAGATAGGATATCTGCGCATATAAAGGTCTTCATAGACGTGCCGTACTGTTGCGGGCGATATATTATATTTTCTAATTTAGTATTTTACCTTTAAATGGTTTATGGTAATCCGAAAATTCGTTTTGGAATTAATTTTGAATATTTCATTTGTCTGGTAATTATGAATATACAAATCGTTCTAGAAAGATCGATTTTGTCTATGGTTCTTCCTCGCCGGATGGAACCTGGAAGAGCTTTGTCACTTCGTAAACCGCCTTCGAGATGTGATCTTGCGGTATTGGTTTTTCGGAGTCCTCGTTTGAAATGGTGAGAATTCATTTGTAACAAGGTGTTAAAAGGCCGTAGCATATATGGTTGCGGATCCGTGGTTAATATCTTTCGTGTATTTTTGTTGCAGCCGCGCCACAATGTAACCTAACTTAGCATCGTGTCAGCCGATCATGGCATAATTAGTTTTAATAAAGAAATGACCCATTAAGATTTGAAGTCAGTACCGTTCGGTAAGTTACAGTGTCTGTTTGCTGTGGAATAATGAATTAACCTTGTAGGTTATTTCCTGTTGGTTAACGTGTGTCTTTTTGTCTTATTTTAGCACCACTTTATCTGAGGACGTATTACCCTCACGGGAACCATTTTGTTAGCAAAGTACAATAGAAGCCCAGCTAATAAACTGGTAAGTGACTATTGATACGACTCCACGTCATAACGACTGGGTTGCGATTAAGAATAATTGGTAATTTGTCCAATTAAGATATTAACTGGACTCATTTTGTTCCAGGGTTTTTTTTTGTTACTAGTTTTTTTACTACCTTCTATTTTTATCAAGAAGTTCAACGCTGGTGGTTTTTCATCTGCGTCTCCTACTGTACTTGTCGAGGACCTACATTTCCTGTACAACCGGTGCCAGCAGCCTGTGTTTCCTGACCGCCTTACGGGCTTGTTTCGAACCAGCAGGAGACGAAGTTACACCACACACCTACACACAGCATACACGGGTGATATCCTTTCCTTATTTTTTTTTAAATACGTACTCACTACCTAAAAGGGGCAAATAAGCCTATCTAATTTTATTTTATTAACGTGATACCAGGTTGAAGATAAGGTGTGAAATCTCTTTACCCTCGACACCCAAGTGTTTAACAGAAATATTTAATTTTTAAGTTTACCTTTAAGGTTACAACAAGTTGTATGTTAATTCCGGATACCCGGGTTATAAATTTTGAAATTCCCAAGAGGGAGGGATTTGTATTTAAGTATAAAATAAACCTTTTATAAAAGTTGCTCAATTGTTTTGCTTGATTGATCTTGTCATATACAAGCAAGAGTTTCGCTGGAGAAGGCGTCCATTTTATTTTAAATATTTTCCAGCGAGGCTCAACCCTTGGAGGGCCGACAATCCACACCCTGTTGTTAACTTCTTTTTAGTCTCATTGTTTTAACGGCCTGCTAGGTCCGTGTGACTTGACTTCCTATAACTGTGAACATCCCACAACTGAAGTAGGTTAAAATTGGGGATTCTGGATACTTTAAGTTTCCCAATTTATGTGACTTAAACCCACCGTGTCAAGTCTTTGTTTTTTTTTATAATATCCATATTGGAGATATTAATTTTTAAGATTTTAATTTAGTTTATGAAGATATTTTCAATAACAATAACAGTTTGTATTCGTAGTACATAAGTAGTAACAGCCCTGACGTACATTTGCTACAGATTTGCGGGATCGATTACGGGGTGTGACTAATCATTATTTTAGTAATCGTGATCAAACTGTGAAAAACAAAATATTTATTTATAGATATTATAATTATTTTGGTCAGCTTAACAAATTGTCAGTTTTTGTAGCGTATTAGCTGGTAGTGACTCTGCTTACGATACTGGAGGTTAAGAGTTGTAATCCCGTCGAGGGCATTTACTTCTGTTTTTTTTTTATGTTGGCACAACAAAGTGGCTCCACACCACCTGATCGTAAGTGAAAAGTAGAGCCCAAATCGCGGCGGCAACGAACAGGAGACCAGCAGTAAGCTGTCAGTTGCCACCGCCTTGCTGCTGGCCCGTTAAATGCTTCTTCAAGCTTCGTTTAAAGGGTCCCAACTTATAGGTATCCAAACGTCTGTACTTTGATCACGACCGAGTTACTAACAGCCATGGTTGCTTAATATATGTAAACGGTAAATGATGGTTGTTGTGTATCTATCAATATAGTGTGGCCAAAATAAGTACATTCCCGTTGCCAGAATATGATATTCATGTTTCAGAACATACTAGTATAGTAGTACCTAGTAAGTAGTAGCACCTAGTACTGTTTTACGTACAATTTCAAGAAAATGTCAACGCTTCTGAAACTTCATTTAGAGGCCCAAAAGCTCACAAGCAACGAGAATACGTTTATTTTTGCCACCTTGTACCTACAACACAAGCCTTAATTATTGTGGCTCCTGTGGGACAAAGTCGATTTGTGTAAGATTGTCCCACTCCCACGACAGTTATTCATTTATCCTTAAAATTTAATATTGCTTTGCCCTGACATTTCTTGTGGACCTGGAGTTTTTAATTTAAGTATAAAAATATCAGGTTCCTCAGCCAAAATAGCAAAAACGGAACACTTACAGATTCGTCATGTCCGTCTGTTACAGCTGATTTACTCGAAAGCTATAAGTGCTAGAATGATGTTTGGTAAAGATATGTAGTGCATGAACTGCTACAAAATCATGATAAAAATGTCCCTCCATACATACTGGCAATTTTCAATATTTATTAGCGTGTCGGGTGTGAATGGAAAGGTCTTTTAAAATTATAATAAGGTTTCTAGAATTTTTTTTCTTCCAATTAACCGTTTTCACATCGGCTCTGAGAGTCGTAAAAAGTGCCCCTCCCCCCCCCAATTTTTTTTAAACTGCGGGATATACAATTAAAAAACAATTAACTGATGACTATAAACTATTCCAAAGACTTTTCGTTGCTAAAGATACCTATCTCTTAGTAGGTAGTTTTTGAGACAGGTTGATTTAACAGTCATTTTAATTTTGCGCAAGTTCGCATTTGGCTGGTGTTTTAACGTAAAAATTGGCCGAATAGTATATTTGGGTCAATCACTTTTTTTATGTTGTTATTCTGTCACATCACCCAGGGGACAACAGTGTTATAGTTTGCTAGGGGAAAGTGTCCTACATTGTCTACTATCATGATTAGTGGGTGACGACCCACCTTGGAAGGGCCCCATAACTGTCAAAAAATTCCAAGTTTTGTCAATTTTAATGCCATTAAACTGTGATTTTAAGGGTGACCCAGGAGAACGTAACCATGGCAACGAGTGACATAAAAAAAGTGATTGACCCATTTAATGAGATAAGGCATCATTTTGTGCAATTGCATAGTTATTTTTTTAAACTTGAAAAAATAAAGTCATTAAAGACTGAGAGAAGAGATATAAAAAACTGCCAAATTTAAATGAAAAAATCGGGTCAATATAGTTAAAAAGCTGTAATTTCTGGCTTTTGTAATTAACTAGGAGATCTTTAATTAGCTAACTTTGGTCCTTTTTTGTTGCTACTGCAATTTCAGTATTCACAATACAAGTTCTCCAGAACCCTTTCGAAATCTATTTTTACAAGCTCTTTTTTTTAATTCTCCACTGCACGATGTTCTGCAGAAGTGACCAATATTTCTGGTTAATCTCCATGTTTTTTTTTATATATACCCCTGCCTTGGGCCCAGTAATACTCTGTGAAGGGAATTATGTCAAATATTATGTAAATTTTCTATAGGTCTTTAATCATTTATTTAATCTTATACAAATAGTCTCTATGGCATAGTTTTATGAAGCGAAATCGGTGCCAAAAAGTATTAAGAATATTATGCATAAGTCAAGGATATCTTTAGGAACACGGGAAGAATGGCCAGATATATTGTCGACAGTCCCATAATTTAGAACACTGCATACAAAAAAAGAAAAAAATGTTTAGAAAAGATAGTTTGGAAGAGGTTTCGAAGAAGCTGTACTGTGAGTACCTGAAATGCCGTAGTGACACAAAAGTCCTACAGTCAGCTAACTCAAGACTTCCTGGTTAATTTCCAAAGCTTGAAATTATAGCTACCTAACTAAATCGATCCTATTTTATTATTTGAAATTTTGCAGCTTTTTATCGGTACAGGCTTTGTGTACATATATAAATTAATACCTTGGGACAGTATTTATTACACAATTCACACAAATCGACCTATTCCGACAGCAAATGTATTGTGGGTCAGTAAGCGGCGGTATAATTATTATTACTAAAACGAACAAAAGTACCGTCTTATGACGATAGTAATTGTTAAAGTTATTATTTATTTACTTACAATACATTTTAATCACATGTAGGTACATCTGCTACTATTATTATGATTATTTTTTGTATTATTTGTGCGTGGTGGATACATTGTTTCACTGAATTGGACTTTTAATATTCATCAGATAGTGTTTTTTTTTTCTTTGTGATATCTAAATTAAAATGCTTACTTATATAAACACGTTTGGCTTTTATTTACTACCCGTAATAATACCTTCAAATTTTAACTAAAAGATTCAAAGTATTTCAACGAAATGTTACTTTAAAAAAATATATATATTAATTGGTGTAATCAGGTTTCCGTGCTAACGTTCCTCACGTTCGCGCACACAAGGACGCGTATCTGTACACTTTACACCAGGGATCGGAACCGTTCTCGATTAACCATTTGATATTGTTCTTTAACCGTTATTAATTCCGTTCGTATTAGTAACGGTTAACTACGATAAAGGTTTTGTAGATGAACACAATATTTCTGGTTCACAATATTCAAGATGAACGGAAAAATTCCGTTCTTTGACATAACGGTTTTGACAAGAACATTATATGATTTATATGAAAGAACAAAACTTTTCTGGTTACCGTTACTAGAGATGAACGAAAAATAAAGTTCCGTGAACCATTATTAAACTGTTCGCGATGACGTAAACATGCCGCCACTCGCTCTCTCTTTTCCACGCGAATATAGTTCGTATTTTTATTTCATTTGACTAGCCATTTAGGTTTGACGTGTGGTATTGGCCGCATGATGAAAAAGGTTTAAATTGAATTAAGTGAAAGGATGCAATATGTGCTAGCAATTCTGGCGCCTCCTAGCGCCGTCGACGGGAACTTGCCTGGAAATTGGTTACCTGACAACGAGGGGCCGCACATAGTGTGCCACTAAGAGGGATAGACATAGTCACTTACTACTAAGTCGAAAGTGCCACACAGGCACTTAGTGACGTATTCAACGCATTTGTCTGGCACTTACATTTAGCATCTAATGCACACACACACAAAAAATAGTGGCACAGTGATAAGGACGGACGATTATCGTTCCTTTTCACTTCCACTAGTAAAAAGTTTCATAAGACCATCCCTTTCGTTCTTGCTATTATTATAACGTTGTCAAATCCATATTAATCCTACATTCATGCCTGACAACGTGTTGTTGACTGGGCTGTCAATGTGTTTCTAACATAGATATGTTTATAATGGTAAGTTTGTGAACTTTCTAATTAGTAGATATTTCTTTCTATGTTAATTTTAGAGTTTAATGAGAAGGAGGTAAGACGGAGGAGTAAGACGCCCGATGTTGGTCTACTACCGGCACCTGTCTTGTAATATCGGCTCGGCTCCTTGGTAAATAAATATATATACTTACTATAACCTGCACTTATTGCATTCATACTCCTAATACCTACGCAGTTATGGGTGCATACCACTCGTCTTGAATAGTCAACATAGTGAAAGGTATGATACGTGAATTGCTCGAGAAGACAGTTGCAGTTCCTATTATTTCCCTTAATGGAACCCCGATGCTTGGAGTTGCGTTCTATTGGCGTCAGGTGAGCTTAGCACAACTAGCAATATGGCGTTGCTGGCTACATTCCGCCGGACGCAAAATGACTTTGTCCCACAATTACGTATGTTGTTTTGTTATGAATTCATTATATCGTAACTGTGGAATGTCTTCTCAAAAGGGCTTATTTCCACTTTGTCAATAGAGATAATTTCTCTTATGGAAATATAGAAAAAATAATCCTTATTGCCAGAGTAGAAATAAGCCCTTTTGAAAAGACACAAAGCTGAGTTTACACTTGCAAGTTATTGCCGCAAGTTTTGAGACGCAAATCATCATCATCATCAGCCTATGATAGTCCACTGCTGGACGTAGGCCTCTCCTATTTACTATGCGTATAGGCGCATTAGGAGGTAAATACCCATAATCGCCACTCTGGGTAAGCGGATTGGCGATCGCAGTAGTATGTCCACTATGATGACTCTGCTGCCCATCATCAATCTTTTATCAAATAATAGTCAGTGACACTTCAATCCCTTAGTCGACTCTTACGACACCCACAGGAGGAGTTGGGGTGGTGACAAAATATATTCTTACTGCCGTCACCACACGGCAAATATTGGTAGGAATTAGTGGCAAATATCTACAACTCTTTTTTTCAAAACTTGCAGGGTCGCGTTTTATAAAGTTACAATTTGCCGTTTGTCTCTCTTTCTAGCCAATATATTATGTGCGTGCGTTAGAGAGGCAAACAGCGAAATTGTAAAATGAAACTTTATAAAACGCGACCCAGGTCTAAACTCGGCTTAGCTCGTTACTTCCGCAGTTGTGATCTTAAACTCTATTAACATCGTAGTAAAGTTCAAATTTAAACGAACATTTCTTTGGCGAATGAAAGTATATTTTCTGTTTATCTGTCCATCCGTCTGTCTGTATGTCTGTTTGTTTCTCTGTCTGTCTGATTGTTTGTCCGTCCGTCTATACGGTCGTTTGTTTCCGCAAAGAAACGTGTTTCGACCAGATAGTATTCGAAATTATTGCTTTTACAATTATTCTGGGTGTATTTCTTAGGGTTCTGTAGTAAATTAGAAACCGTCACAGATTCGCCATGTGCATCCACCTGTCTGTCTGTATGTCTGTCTGTATGTTTGTCTGTCTGTCAGTCTGTTTGTCTATCTGTCTGTATGTCTGTCTGTCCGTCCGTTTGTTTCCTCCAAATTATTGCTTTCTCAATTATTCTGGGTGTAAGTACTTTTTAGGATTCTGTAGTAAATTAGGAACCCTTGCATTTTGCATCCATCCCTCTGTCTGTCTGTCTGTCTGTCTGTATGTCTGTCTGTCTGTTTGTAAGTCTGTCTGTCTGGCGGTCTGTCCGTCTGTCTGTCTGTTCATCTGCCGATCTTTCTGTCTGTCTGTTTGTCTCTCTGTCTGTGTGTCTGTCTATCTGAACGGACTGACTATCTGTACGTCCGTCTGTCCGTCCGCTTGTTTCCGCAAAGAAACATATATCGACCGGTTATTACTTGAAATGGTTGCCTTTTCAATTATTCTGGCTGTAAGATATTTTTAGGGTTCTGTAGTAAATTAGGTACCCTTACATTTTCGCCATGTCCATCTGTCTGTCTGTATGTCTGTCTGTCTGTTCATCTGTCGATCTTTCCGTTCTGTCCATCCGTTGTCTGTCTGTTTGTCTGTCGGTCTGTCTGTCTGTGCGTCCGTCTGTCTGCTCGTTTATTTCTGCAAAGAAACATATTTCGACCGGATATTACTTGAAATGTCTGTCTGTCTGTATATATGTCTGTCTGTTCATCTATTCATCCCTCTGTCTGTCTGTCTGTCTGTCTGTTTGTCTGTCTGTCTGTCTGACGGTCTGTCCGTCTGTCTGTCTGTTCATCTGTCGATCTTTCCTCCCGTCTGTCTGCCTGTCTGTCTGACGGTCTGTCCGTCTGTCTGTCTGTTCATCTATCGATCTTTCCGTCTGTCTGTCTGTTTGTCTGTTCATCCGTCGATCTTTCTGTCTGTATGTATGTCTGTCTGTTCATCTGTTCATCCCTCTGTCTGTCTGTGTCTGTTTGTCTGTCTGTCTGTCTGACGGTCTGTCCGTCTGTCTGTCTGTTCATCTGTCGATCTTTCCCCCCGTCTGTCTGCCTGTCTGTCTGACGGTCTGTCCGTCTGTCTGTCTGTTCATCTGTCGATCTTTCCGTCTGTCTGTCTGTTTGTCTGTTCTTCCGTCGATCTTTCTGTCTATCTGTCTGTGTGTCTGTCTATCTGTCTGTCTGTATGTCTGTCTGTCTGTTCATCTGTCCATCCGTCTGTTTGTCTATCTGTCTGTCTGTCTGTCTGTGTGTTTGTATGTCTGTTTGTCTGTCGGTCTGTATGTCTGTCCGTCCGTCTGTTAAACCGTTTATTTCTGCAAAGAAACATATTTCAACCGGATATTATTTAAAATTGTTGCCTTTTCAATTATTCTGGCTGTAAGTACTTTTTACGGTATGTAGTAAATTAGGAACCCTTACATTTTCGCCATGTCCGTCTGTCTGTCTGTATGTCTGTCTGTCTGTCTGTTCATCTGTCTATCCGTTGTCTGTCTGTTTGTCTGTCGGTCTGTCTGTCTGTCTGTCCGTCCGTCTGTCTGCCCGTTTATTTCTGCAAAGAAACATATTTCGACCGGATATTATTTAAAATTGTTGCCTTTTCAATTATTCTGGCTGTATGTACTTTTTACGGTTCTGTAGTAAAGGAACCCTTACATTTTCGCCATGTCCGTCTGTCTGTCTGTTGATCTGTCTATCCGTTGTCTGTCTGTTTGTCTGTCGGTCTGTCTGTCTGTCTGTCTGTCCGTCCGTCTGTCTCTGTACTTGAAATGTCTGTCTGTCTGTATGTATGTCTGTCTGTTTATCTGTTCATCCCTCTGTCTGTCTGTTTGTCTGTCTGTCTATCTGATGGTCTGTCCATCTGTCTGTCTGTTCATCTGTCGATCTTTCCGTCCGTCTGTCTGTCTGTCTGTCTGACGGTCTGTCCGTCTGTCTGTCTGTCTGTCTGTCCGTCTGTCTGTCTGTTCATCTGTCGATCTTTCCATCTGTCTGTCTGTTTGTCTGTTCATCCGTCGATCTTTCTGTCTATCCGTCTATGTGTCTGTCTGTATATCTGTCTGTATGTCTGTCTGTCTGTGTGTTTGTATGTCTGTTTGTCTATCGGTCTGTATGTCTGTCCGTCCGTCTTTCCAACCGTTTATTTCTGCAAAGAAACATATTTCGACCGGATATTATTTAAAATGGTTGCCTTTTCGATTATTCTGGCTGTAATTACTTTTTACGGTTCTGTAGTAAATTAGGAACCCTTACATTTTCGCCATCTCCGTCTGTCTGTCTGTTTGTCTGTCTGTCTGTCTGTCTGTCTGACGGTCTGCCGTCTGTCTGTTCATCTGTCGATCTTCCTGTCTGTGTGTCTGTCTGTCTGTCTGTTCATCTGTCGATCTTTCTGTCTATCTATCTGAGTGTCTGTCTGTTCATCTGTCCATCCGTTGTCTGTCTGTTTGTTT